>CAJUYH010001737.1:0-46007 GCA_910591685.1 Galerucella tenella
TTTACCTAGATATATATATATATATATATATATATATATATATATTTTAATTCGTAATTAAATGTGAATATTTGATAATGGAGTAGAGATTATTTGAATTCAATATATTGTCTTTGATATAAATACGAGAATGAATTTTTTCGCAAGAATTATCACGCACGAATATTGTCGTGTATATGTTTCAACGATCATTTTTAATCCTGCATATAAGAGAAAGTGCGCGCGCGATGAATATGTGCATAACTGTGTGTTATTGTGTATGTGTATATGAAGAATATAGTAGGGTGTGTTTTGTGCCGCGCGACAAAGGCGCGTATATTCATTGTCCTCTCTTTGCGCGAATTCAATGGACGGTGGAGTCGCAGGTTCCTGTTGTCCGGGGCGATCCTTTTCGTTTTGCGCACCGAGAATCCCGGCCGCCGGATGTTACTGAGAAGACCGCTTTTAATATATAGAATAGATATATATATATAGATGTGTGTGTGTGTGTGGATCTGTATTTATATGGAATATACGTTGTGTATCCAATGAAATATGTTTCAGTTTTATTTCCCCGTTTTTCAAATACAAGTTTAAACAGGTCGCCGTGAGATAGAATCCAATGAAAATGGAGAAATAGAGACAAAATTATATTTATTCATGAATTTTTAATGCTTCAATGTAATTTTTTAATTTTACAAGTTCAAAATTTATTTTTTTGTCCAAATGTAGAGATATTAGAATAGACATGTGAATCAATATTAAGAGCAATCTTCAATCAATAAAATAAAATAAAATAATCGTGCGTACTATCCAGTCTTTAATACTTCATTTTATTTTGAATAATTAAAAATTATCTTTGATAAAGCAAATGATGGTTATGAATTAGTAAGCTACTATAAAATACCCATGTCGAAAGTGAATTTACATGTTCTTTGACAATGTTACGTTTTTTTTTTTCTGTCTCAACACTGTAATTTCAACTGTGTATGATGGGGCACAGCAAATACTGTTTTTTCATGTATGACAAAAAAAATAAACGAAATTTCAGCTCGATACAAAATTGTATTTATATTACTTATCATTCACACATATTATAATTATAGACACTATTAGTATAATTTCAACTACATTTCATTAATGATTATCATAATGTTTAATTTTTAAATACGAATCGCTTCTCCTCACCCGCCCCTCATTCGTATTTCCACTTTCATTTCAAATGTATATTTACGATTATCATACGAATACAATATGTGTGATAAAGAATGTATACACAATTGTACAGGGCGCCAGAAATTCGTTGACTTTTTCTACGTTCCGATAAATTTTTTCATCTGTATAATTAAACTTTATTAATATAAGTACATAAGTACTATTAACGCAATTATTCATAGTATATACAAAAAGATATATTATCCGATTGGAATATTCTATTGAATATTATCAAAACATGGAAGTAACTAAGGACAATTGAAACTCGATATAATTTTAATAGCCGAAACAATTTTACTCCATAAGACATTTTATTTGTAACGATTGGACGGGTTTAAACTTGATAATTAAAGTGTGTGAATTAAAAAGAGAAAAATAAATAAATAAATGGAATAAAGCACAAATTGAAGTAGACGAAATAATAAAAAGAAGTTGAGGAGGAGGAGGAAAAGAGGAAGAAGAAAATAAATAACAAGAGAAAGAATGGAAGACAAAAAAAAAGACTTCATTACGATAAAAGCTCGACGTTCAAAATAAAAAATTTTCCTTTATAGTATATATACATACGAGCTTTTATATTCTGTCGTCTTTTATTATTTTTCTTCGCCAACCCTATCCTTTTCTTTTGCCACTATGAATTCTCACACACACACACACACACACACACATACACACATACATATATTATTCTATGGACTGACACATTCCATTTTACAAAATACATCATTCTTTCTTTCAGTATGCAGTCATACTTGTATGCAGATTTTTCATTGTTCAAATATCAGTGTAGGTAAACACCAATGCAAAATCAAATGTTCTTACCTATTATTTCATATTTGAAAAATAGCAAAATATAATAAATATAATTTGTCACAACAGCACCTTCAACAACAATAAAGCAATCATTTGAAAAAACAAAATGAAAAAAAAAAAAAAACAAAAACAAAAGAATGTAGTGAACGTGTCTATGCATAATATATATATATATATATATATATATATATACACGGTTTGCAAAATGTAATCACACTTAAACCCCAAATAATGGCTTCCAATCGAGTTCACTTTAACAGCCGCCGTTTAAAACTATCTTTAATACATCAGTATATACACAACCATTCAATTACATTAAACTAAAATACCCTTAGATATACATCTGTATACGTCAAATACATATTAAGTACCCCCTTCAACAACTTGAGAACTCATTCATTATATTTCGCTATGATTCAATCTTTTATACGAGGAGAAAAATGAGAAAAATGAGAAAAAAAAAAATATGAGAAAACATGGAAAAAAGTATAAGGAATAAATAAGAAAAATTAAGAATATAAAATGGGTTTAAAAGCAAATTACGTGGCATTAGACTTGGAAAAAAATATAAAAGTCACGATAATAAGTAAGGTGGTTGATAGAGTGGATGAAGAGGATTTTTTTGCCAACAGGGAATTATATGCAAAATCGTGTGTACATACATACATATATATATATATATATATATATATATATATATAGAAGCGTGGGCGGAAGCTGCAATGGGTTAAAGGGTGGAAAAAAGACGCGCAAGCGCGAGTAATATTCAACGTGGAAGCACTTGCGTCTCATTCGTTGTCGTCAAGGACGAGATAGTCGAAAGAGGCGGTGACGAGTTGTAAACAGACACGCACACACACACACATATATATGCATAGATGTGACTATACTACAAAAAAAAAAAAAGGGATGAAACAGCAGCGGTAAAGGTGGAAAGACAAGAGGGGAAGGTTTAATGTGTGCGCGCGCGATTCAGTGAGCAGTATGCAAAAAAGATAGAAAAAAAGAAAGTGAGGGAGAGGCTAGAGAAAAAAATAAATAAATTTTAACAAGAATAGACTCGTCCAAACACATTTCATTACGTTAGTGCAAGATAATATCGTTGAAAAATAATATAAATATCATTTTTAAGCTCAAAATCACAATGAAACAAATAATTATCACCAATCAATGTCCATTTAATAAATCACAATTGAAAATGTATTTTTTTTTCGCCCCGTGATAAAGAGAAAAAAAGAAATATGAATTTTGTTTGTCGCCATTTGTCATTTTGCCATTTCACATGATACCTTAACTTTATGGCACGATGAAAAATAAAAAGAATTAAAAAAAGGAGAAAAAAAATGAAAAAAAAAAGTAGGAAAAAACATGTGACTGCAGGAATGTGAAAAAGAGAATGAAATATAAGTGTGTTTCTCAGTCACGCGGCAGTAGCGTCGGCCGAGTATAAAATCTTTGTGGATTTCCGGGTATTTGATGGAAAATACCGTGGCAAAATGCCTTTCATTTTCTTTTTTTTTTCGTTTTTTCGCTTTTTCGCTTTTTCTTCTTCTTCTTCTTCTTCTTCTTCCTCTCTTGCCTATTCGTATGTACAAGGTGGGCTTTCGTCACGCCCGATGGAACAGTGCCTACGTGAGACGAGATATATAGACACACGTATAGGTACATTATATGGTAGCTAAGCTAAACATGTGTGTATATATATATGCGAGGAAATGTCGCCCTCTTCCTATACGTCTTTGGTGCGACTAACGAGACGGAATAAGGGAGCCACTGTGTGCACGTATGGGTTTGTTCAGTATGTATAATATCTTCACCCTCTTTACCCCCCTCCCCCCCCCCCTTAAGTCATTGTAAATGTGTATTATAGCGCGATTGAGGATCCTGACTAAAAGCCGCTCTTCCTTTGCTTCTTATTCTTTTCTTTCTCCTCTTTCACTTTTCTCTTTTTTTTTTTTTTTTTCATTCGTCTCTCTCCTCTTTTTCATCTTCTTTTCTCATTTTTTTTTCTCTTTATCATTTGCCCGCAAGTCTACCGAATAATTTGCCACGCAATGGCGGTTTATATTATATACGAAAGCAAAGAGATAATAGAGAGAGAGAGTGTGTAAGCGAGAGAGAACGAGGATATTCGTTATACCCGTCGCAATATAATAGAATTTGTCCCACTCGATTTACCATCAAGATCACACGCTGGATTACATGGGACATTTATATACATGTGTGCATTTAAGTGTGTCCATGTGTACACTCCCTTAATATTAGCTTTACAATACATTCATGTTTGTGTATTGTTGTATTTATTTGTTTGTATAATTATTTCAAATATTTATCAGCATAATATTATCGAGAATTTTGAAGAATTAATATATACCCTGTATTAACATTCACCATTCACCACAATTGTCCATTTGTATTAATTAATACGGAAATATTATTGTGATTTTTTTTTTTCTCATTTTTTTGAATTTGATTTTATCGATGTCATCCAGCCATATTCACTTTAATCTGAAGTCACCGTTTATTTTAACACACAAATAGAAGACTCGCACGTGAATACAAATGTTTATTTGTTTAAAATATTAATTGTGCACTTGATGTATTGCATTGTAATACACCACTATACCCCGCCACCATAAACCACAAACACATTGTATATTGTATGAATTAATTATGGCGACTCACCCAAACGTTTTGATATTTCGCTGTTGTGCATCTTTGGATTTTCCTGTGCAATTTTTCGCCGTTGCAGTCTTGACCACACCATAAATGCATTCATTGGCCTTTTAATATGTTCAGTTTGTGGCTTTTTCGTTGTCGCCAATGTAGTTGTTAATTGTACAGTCATACCACCAACATCAACGCTACCAGGCTGTGTCCCACTTGTTATACACTGCATGCCACGTAACGATTCAGGAAATGCCCCGCCGTCGCACATATTTCCGCCGGCTCTGCAACAATAAAAAAAGTCAATATATACATATACATATATATATATATATTAATACAATACCTAAAATCCAAACAAAAACAACCAAACAAATGCAGCACAACGGCAAGAAAAAACAAAAAAAATAACCACTCAGTCATAAATCAAAAAATCAAATTTAATTTAATTTTCTTTAATACCCACTCTCGTGGTATTTTAAAAGGGGGAAAATTGTCCCTTAAAAAATGTCACCCCATTCATACACACACATTCATACAAATATATATATATATATATATACTTGAGTATTGTATTCAACCAAGTGCATATACTCGACGACCCTCGAATTAATACAATTACGTCACCGATCTTTGAGGATTCATTAAAGAAAAAAAAAAAAAGAACAAAAAAAAATAGAGACAATAATAAAACACAATAGATAACGAAAAATTTGATACGGTCAAAAATGAAATTGTTTATTTATTTATTTATTCATTTTTTTTCTACCCCGTAGACGTAGTCACAATTTATTCTTTAAGAGTCCGAATGAGTTCTCAGACATTATATAAACACACACACATATATATATATATGCGTGTATACAGGCATAGCCCACTTTCTCTTTCTGTCGAGTGTCATTCAACGAGGATTAATAGATACGTAGGTCATGAAACAGAAAGAGAGAGATTGGGGTTTGTGACGAGAGGTTGAATGAGGGTGGAACCCGGTGGTATATTCCATCATGGGGTCACACACAAATACATCTAGGGAGCGATAATACATGTGAATATATATATATATATATATATGAAGTAAAAAAGGGATATACATTTATGTACACACGAGGGAGTTGAAGTAAAGCTCAACAACGCAAGTTGACAAGAGAGAATATATACTTGGGCGCGCAAAAAGATGCTGGAAGTAATGGCTGTTGACAACGTGTACAAACGTGTATAATATGTGTATATATATATATATATATATATATATATAGATAGATATGTTGAGGGAAAACGAGAAGGGCTGTGGGAGATTAGGAAGCGCTAATTGAATGTTTAGTTCACGCTGCATGAAACCAGGGGGCGAATAATAACTGTGCCGATTTAGCTACAACGATTTATTACCGTCCATGAACGATTTTATTTTGCCCTGCATCTTTTCTGTGTGCGTGTGTATGTGTGTGTGTGTGTGTGTTGGTACTCTTTTCACACGTAAAGGGATCCTTTTTGGCCGCTTTGCTCCGAAATACCTTTTACGCATTCATTCATAGCTTTTCAGTATACTTTACAACCGATTTGGAATTTTTGTGTACACGTATACTTGCATATATATATATATATATGTGTGTGTATGTGTGTGTTTTTTTTCTTCTATTGAAATTTAACACTGAAACTTTACACTTCGTTTGGCGTGTGAAAATCTTTTCATTTATTTTATTTTTTCTTTTTCTACAATTTTTCTGTTTGAATGAGTGGATACGTGTTGGAGCACGTTTTTTCTTCCAACCTCACCTGCTATTTATCTCTCTGTTCTCCAATATTTAAACGAATTAAATTAATAAAAGTAATCAATTAATTTACTGCACATTATTTATTAATTAGTTTATTTTGTATATGTATATATATATATATATAAATATTTTTTTTCTATACCTCATAAAGTTGCCGGCGGCACGTTGGAATTCCAGCTCAATGATGTGGCCGTAATTGAAGAATGATATCGCAAAAATCCGTCTTCTTTGTAGTCTTCCAAATGTCGATTAAAAATAATATTTCAATTGAACTATGGTATTTATAATGAATAACGTGAACCCGAGCGGAATGTAAAACGAAAAGAAAAAAAAAACAGTGGAGAATATACAAATTCACGCTTTCAATAATTCAACTCACTTATTAAATGTCTCCTATAAATACATATATATATATATATATATTTATATACACGTGCATACATACATATATATATATATATATATATATGTGTGTGTGTGTGTGTATATATAATATAAAATGAACAAATATATTCACACAACAAGTGCCCGCACTGATTCAAACAGTCACTTCCTTTTTTTCTTTTATTTTATTTCTTCCTTTTATTATTATCACTGCCACTATATAAACAGAACTGAATATCGAAATCAAACAACTGCCGGCCGGAAGAAAAAGAAAAAAAAAAAAACAAATCAAAACAAATTGATTCGAAACGTTTCAAATAATCTTCGCAACTGCCAATTTAATAATCAACAATAAACTTATTAATAAAACTGATAATGAATATAATTAAGTTTATACATTAAATAAACATTTACATTCAGATGTACGCATTCATATAAATATATATATATATATATGTATATGTATATATATATATAAATATATATATGTATATAAACTTTTTTTGTTCACGTTGAAACACATTAACAACACCAACCGTCCGATGTGACGTGGTTGAAAGTGCCGAGGCGAGTAACCGAGCACCAGTATTCTGATCCCGCCCTAGGAAATTCCGTGGTTGCCTTTGCCTTATTCCCTACACGACACAACGAGTTTCTTCCCCTCTTCGCTGCCGTCATATCCCTCTCTCTTTTTCTCTCTCCCCCCTTCCTTTTCCTCGTCGACTCTATATCTCACTAAAATCGCCATCACTACATGGGTAACGTGGCCACCAAATACATCAAGGGTGTAGTCGCCACTTTGGGTTGTACTATGACTACACTGTCAACCAATCGCCGTGCAACAAAGGCGTGGCTTACTCGATTGCGTCGATACGATTTAAAGACGTGGATTGGCTGGTTGAATAACGGCAAACCCGCGAACCGCGTCAAAATGAAGCAGAGAAACATCGACGACTCACCAGTCTCACTAACATTATCAATAACTACATAGCGACAAATACACACGCGCACACACACACACACACACACACATTTGCGTGTATATATATAGACACACACGTTAAAACGTGTCGTCAAAATATGTTTTGTGCTCGTTCTAACTTGTACGTTTCCATTTCACTTTCCCGCGCTGTTATTTTCTTTTGTTTTTTTTTTTTTTTTCTTCACAATTCTGTGTAACATACAATTGGTTGTAGTAGAGTAAAGATACGCAATTCGTATATTTATACGTAGGTATACAATAGCTGATGTGTATGCAGACAGTGGCGCAAGCGTGATACAATTGGTGGTGTCGCGAGTTGAAATGTTTGATTGGGGCGGGGGTGTAGGAGGGGGAGGGGCGTACCTAAATGGTAACAATATGTGTATAAGTATCATAGATATATTTATTAGAGAATGGTAGAAATACCTGGGCCAGAGATGCAAAGGCCATACACGCAAAATCATGGATATAATAAACATGCGATTTCGCTCACACAAACATACAAATTTATTTAGCATGAGAGTATCAGTAGTAAGACTTGAGATGCAATGGATTTCACTCCAATCATATTATCCACATGATAAAAGCAAAAATAAATGAAAAATAAAAATTACCACGTATCTCATACACACCAACCAAAAAACACATACTCCACAATACAAAGCAATAAAATAAGATAGATAAAAAAAAAATATTATAATAACAGAACAAGTATAAAATTAAATGGACGAATTGAATTTTCATCAGGTTCAATGAATAAATATTAATGATTGTTATATTTATGGTTGAGATATATGTATTGGATAACAAACGATTATAACGATGGTTGGTTTTCAATGAGGATATTATATATTGTATATGTATCATTCAATATACATTGTATATATAAGAATATATTAAGTTGGCACTTGATGTGTGGATTTGTGGGTTAGCGTGAGATTAACACTCACAAGCGTTATTCAACCCTCAAAAATTTTGTATACCGTAAGGGTGCAACCGTATCAATACATAAGCGACGCAATCCTGGGGCCCCCTTTAATATCTATATGACTACGTGCATGAGTATGTGTGTGTGTGTGTGTGTGTGTGTGGATTGGAATATCCTGTTCTCGTAGTGTATATAGGAAGCTGTAGAGGGTGGACCAAGTATATATTCAGGCGAAACAAAACATATTGTCCGAATTTAATTGTGAAAGGGGAGCATTAGATATTCATACGTTACCTACTCGTTTTACTATATATATATATATATATATATATGTGTGTGTGTGTGTGTGTGTGTGTGTGTGTGACGACATAACCAACCGACCGACCGACCGACCGACGTGTGCCCATAACAATAACCAGCTACACAAGCTTCATTCATCCGTTATATACATTTAGAACCAATCTCCTGTGCTTTTTTTCTCTCTTTTTTTTATTTTTTTTTTTTTTTTTCTCAATAAGGTTTTAGGTACGCGCGATATATCTTCATTTAATTGTGTACGTATATCAACACACATATATTTATCGTGACATTTATTTATTCATTGTTCATACTAATTAAAAACATTTTATTTCTATTTATTTATTTATTTTCTCTTTTTTTTTTTTTTTTTTTGATTCATTGTGGTTTAAACGTTTGATTCAAATACTGTGTTGGTGACACGTGGAATATTTGAGAGAGTAGTGGGAGAATATAGGGGTATAGCTGCATTATGAGTTTCAAGTATCGACGCAAATAGAATTTTAATTTAGCTTTGATGGTGTCTATATATATATGTATATTTATTCGGTTAGTGGGATCGGGGGGTTTTCTGTATGGAAAGAAAACGATCAGTGGATCGCAAATGAGTAAACAAACGGTGAAGAAAATTGATAGTTATATATATATATAAGGGCATTTGCTTGGGTTAGTATAATATCATTATTTTTCCTCACTTCTTTTTTCTTAAATGTGAATTTTTTTTCTTTTCCATCCACAATTTCTGCCTCATCTTTATCTTTTATTTTCAGCAAACAAAACTTGTTTATACAGGATTGAACATGCAAATAATCATTTGCTTCAATCAACATTCTAAAATGAAATACATCTACATATATATATATATATATATATATATATTATAGTCATTGGACTAAAGCGGATAAATGAAAAAAAAAATGATATATATATAATTTTCCAATTAAATTTCAGTTGAAATACAAATTTACATTTCACTTGGTTTATTCGATTGAAAAATTAAATACGCCAATGACGAAATAAAAAAAAATCTTGCAAATATATATTAATTAATAAAAGTCACTTTTATATATACACACATCACACACAAATCCAGAAAAAAAGTATGTTTATAAATAAGTTAGAGAGATCAAAGATTTATATAAAAAAAAAAAAAAAAGAAAAAGATATATATATATATATGTGTGTTGTAGTTATTGCAAGGTTTTATGCAATATCATTTTTAATTGAAATAAAAAAAAAGGCCAGGCGCATTGATGTAGCTGCAGCATTTTTATATATAAATGTATATGACATATACATACACATTATATATATATATATATAAATAATGAAAAAAAAAAAAAAAAATGTGATCCCTCGGGGCTTTTACTCTTATATATATAAAATCTTTTATGAATGCAGGCGAGAGCGCGAAATCTTTCGTGTGCTAGGTTGAGCGGCTCAATTCTTCTCCTCTCGCCTCTCTTCACATAAATATATATATATATATATATATGTGTTTCTCTCACTCTCTCTTGTGCGCGCCCCCTTTTGCGCTTGATTCAACGAACTAATTGGCATTTAGACCAGCCACATGTATTTTCCATCGGCGTTCAAAGTTTCCGCGTCGCTCACTTACAATGATATAAAATAAAGGGGCTTCACTCTATTTCCCCTCTCTCTCTCTCACTCTCTCTCCCTTTTTCCCTATTCACCACCTTCGTTTCCATATACGCCACCTTTCTCAACACACACACACACACACACACACGCTCACAAAATTTTGTCGTTCATTGCAAAAAAAAAAAAAAAAATCGGATATTTAAACAAACCACTTGTGAAATTACATCACGAAATGTGTTATTACTATATAATATTTATTAACCCTCCATCTCATAATTTTTTTTTCTCTCTGTTTACAAGTGAGGGGGGCGGAGAGACGGAGAGACGTTTCGAGAAGAACTGCGGCGAATTAAATTTTTTTTCTTGTTTGGGCAAAGAGACTATATATATGAAAATGAATTTGAGATGACTGTTGGAAAATTTCTTTTCCTCTATCGTCTCTCTTCTATTTTATTGAATTTGTATGTATATATATATATACATATGTGTGTGTGTGTGTGTGTGTGTGTGTGTGTTCATAGACGATGCATTAGTACGAAATGTTATCAGACATGTATTGTGTATAAGAGTAGTCCATTTCCATTTCGCCCCAAAGATTGATTGAGAGTTGGAGTTTGTAACAGGTTCGATAATGGATATAACTTGACATATATATATATATATATGTATAAATTAACAATGGAAATGAAACCTAATGGAATTGTCGAGTGTGCTAATGCTTATTTTGCATCAATATATAACTCAACGTTAAAGAGATAAATTTTATACAGGATGAATTATCCATTCATGTACATATAGATATATATATATATATATATTTGTGTGCAAATGTGAAAATAGTGAGGTTATGTTTGATAGTTAATTGAATCGTAACAGTATATATATATATATGTCTTGGCAGACCCTCCACCCCATTATATACACAATTGGAATTGATGAAAGATTGTCTTGTATAAATCTTCCCGAAGCAATCTTAGCGATTGAATAAAACAGACTCAACTGATAACGTCACTCACTCAGTGATTGACTCTGCTAACTCTCAACCCCCTTCACTTATAAGTAAAATTACGTTGGTATAATATGTATGTGTATTTGTGTTTGTGTTTCCCACTACCCTCTCGTCATTGTGGCAAAATGTATTATACAGCAAACAATCGCAAGTACTGTAGGGGAATCCTCATTGTATTGCTATATATAAATGACATAGTGTGTCCTGTTGAATCTTGCTCTATCAAACCAATACTCACTAAAATACTACATTTTCAAACTCAAATATTATTGCTTTATTGTCCTTTTTTTCCATTCATAATCAATTCAATATTATCATTTAATTAAAATAATATTCGTCTCGTATGCATTTCAAATTTTTACTATTTATTCCAATAGTTGATTGTGTGGCGTGACTGTGTTGCTTTATCGACTGTGAAGTAATATCGACAATGACTTTAATTACAGTCGACAAATGCAGATATATTTATCAAAAGACACATGAAATAATTTTTATTATCGATTGTCGGTAAGAACAGCTAATTTTTGCTTTTTTTTTTAACGACGACTGTTAAGAATGCGGCCATTTTATATATATATATATATATATATGCATGTATACACGAATGTAAAGGCAAGACGTTATATTTATTTATACATGTTATGCTTTTATATATGAGACAATATATTTATTGTTTAGAGGTGACTAGAGTAAAGAAAAACAAAATCAATTGAATTAAATTATAAAATATCAACGATCTTTGCACGCTATTTTTTTTTTTGAGTTAAATTGTACAAGAAACTATATATATATATATATATATATTATGATTTAGTATTTATAATAAATAGAATTATATTTCAGAATTCGTATTATTTGTTTCATGTTTTTTTTCTATCTTCTTCATTGCCTAAAATTAAATTGAATTTATATATATATCAGATTATTTTTTTTATTTATTTTTTTTTTTTCATCAACATTATTAATTTTTCGTCTCGTCTCTATTAATTTCTAAATTCTAAACTAATTTTTTTCAATAACTGCAGTGTTGTCATTTTTTTTTTGTCCTTCTCATCTCTCCTTTTATCATTTTTCCATGCATATATGTATAATATTCAATATATAATGATTTAATTTGTGATATAATTTGTCAAGAAAAGAAAAACAAAAAATTTTTTGAAATAATTGATAACAATTATTAATAATTAATGTAACAAAAAAATGCGAGATAATTTACTATTTTCTCTCTCTTTCGCGGATTATATTTGATTATTTTTCATTCGTTGTCCCAATACTACAGCCTACTACTGTAAATAATTACTTAAAAATAAATCACAAAACACACTTGTTTATTTTTTTTTTTTTTTCTTTTTCTTTTTTATCGTCTATTATGCATCACATGAAACTCTAGAACACTTTTCATCTACCAATTACGTTCGCCATATTCACTAAATTAATTTCAAACATTATCATTTTTTATTATGTTAATTATTTCCCATTCATCGGAGAATTATTTTTCATTTGCTAGAATTATATAAGACACGATCGTGCTATATAATATTAAACACGATTCTAATTGGTAATTATTAATTGTCAGAGTGATTAAATTGTGCATTTTGCAATTGCGTTTGGGCATTCGATCCCTCTTTCTTTTTTTTTTTTTTTTTTCGTCTTATTGCTATTATTTTAGCGAGTGCACCATTGTCTCGGGTGGTTATTTGTTGCAGATACTGATTTCGAAATTGTCAAAAGTCTTTATCAGAGAATAAATTTATTATATTGTGAATGTATTATCAGTCATTTGAATTATTATTATTATTATTTTTTTTTGTTTTGCAGTTGAGATAAAATGTGTGAATGGAATAATGTAATACGTTGAATATTGACGTGCACAGTTTTGCCAATGGAATAAAAATCACATTGTACAATTATCCGTATATGTATATTGTTGTGTCACATAAGTCATTTTGTGACTTGCATTCAGTTTCACTAAAAGGGCGAAAAAAAAATAAATAAATAAATAAATAAACAAAATTATTGCAAACGTTAAAATGTTAAAAACACATTTTGCAAAATTACTATTCAACAATTCGTTTAATTCAACATTTTTTTTTTTTTTTTCATTAATATTCTCCAATACTCGACAGCAAATATATATCGTTTTTATTTCACATCTTTTACTTATTTATTTATTTTTTTCGTTAATATTGATTTTTTTTTGCTTTTAAATCTGCCGCATCGCCGCTGACCAAAAAAATATATTTTTATAATTTTTTTTTTTTTTTTTTTACATTACCCACCTACACTGCCCATCATTTTTTTTTTTTTCATTTACAAAAATAACGAGTAACACATTATAAATATACTTTTGTATTATTAATTTTTCCCCAGAAAAAATTCTAATAAGACCACACACGGAAATTTTCATTTGCATTACGATATTTCACTACGAATTTAATTCACCACAATGATAAAATCGATAATTAGCAAAATTGCATAAGAGAACAGTGCGATATATATATAAACCAATTCACATTTTATTGTTTGTCTTTTTTCGTAATATTCATATGTTTTTGCGCTCTCTCTATCATCCCCAATAAAATTCTCTGTTGCCAATTCATTTCTCTTCGTTTTCATTACAATAACAATTTTATATATAAAATACATCTACAAATATCCCTCCAATAATAAAATATTAATAATAATAATAATAATAATAATAATAATAATAATAATAATTTAACAGAATATCGCATATATCTCTGATGAAAATGGAAAAACAAAATTAAATATACATAAACATATACATTTAATTTTCAAAATTATCTTCTTTTTTGCTTTAAATTCTTGACAAAATTTACTATAAAAATATCAACTTATTTATTTTCATCCAAAGTATCTCAAATTAATTACTATAAAAATTTGTCAACTTTTTCTTTTTATCGCAACATTTATTCATCAATTCTTTATCAAATCAACTCGTCTATATTCCAAAACAACTTTTTTTTCTTTTCTTCCAATTGTTGGAGTGATTCTAATGGCACAAACTCGACAACATCGAAAAAAAAAAAAACATAACCTCAACATAATGTCAATTAAAAATTAAAATACAGAGCCCACAACAAATTACAATTAATTTCTTAATTTAATATAGTAGAAAAAAAAAAATATAAGAAGCGAAAAAACGAAAAAGAAATTAAAAATAATCGCGACAAAGTCTGAGCACCATCAGCGAATTCATTATTATCTCGTTTTATTATTAATTATTTATTTAGCTGTATCCAAATTGTACTTTGCGACACTGACACAACCATTTAATAATTCTCGCATTTCTCTCAACGATACTTGGCGGATCACTCACACGTTGACTAGTATCATCGTTACCACTATAATTATTTCCGCCGCCACTCTGCCACTGCTGCTGTCCACCATTACAATTGTTTGATTGCTGTTGATTATTAGCCGACCACGAATGCAAACCCAATGCAGAATCAACTGAGCTCACACTGTCAAAAAATATTGGCGACGATGATTTGGACGTTGGTAATGCAGTTAATGCGTGATAATTGTCCGAATCAAGGCCGAGTTGATTGAAAAAATTTTCCAATTCAGTGACTGAACGTGTTGAAACGCGTGCCGACACTATTTTCTTTCGTCCATTGTCACAATGCCGCCAATAACGATCACTTATATCGGATTTTGAACGTAATATTGGCCTACTATCACGTCCCGCCTTCCAAACATCGGAAAATCTAAAATGAAAAAAAAACCATTTTTATTCATTATAAAGAAATACACGTATGAAAAGGTACACTTTGGAGAATATAGATTTTACCTTGAATTACACGTGGGACTGTAATCAGTTTGACTATTGGTGCTGTCTGAATTGGGACTCAAATTTCTAACAGCCATCGACGATGAATTGCCACTAAAATAATTCACTTTTCTCGGTCGCGATTGCTCTTTATCATTCGAATGTTGGGTTGATGCACCACTATCACGTCTAATTACATGACCACCACCACTATTACTACCATTCCAACAGTCTTGTATTTTACTTGGTGGTGGTTCGCTTCGATGTGTGCAATGGCCTGAGGATCCACCGGAATCTCTTGCCGTTGCTCCATGACTCAATTTACTTGAACCCGATGATTTTTGTGTTCGACCACCAGACGATAAAACACTACTGGCATCACCTCCACCCGCCGATCCCAAAGATCTTCTAATACGCGTACTAAAACATCAATACAACAATAATTAATTCAAAAATGTTTTATCAAATTTATTTGGATTATTGTAATTTTACCTGTGATAGGGAATGGCATCGCGTTTAAAGCTGTGCGCTGAATAATCCGAACTCGTTTCACAATCCGGACAATTGTTTGTTGTTGAATAATGATGTAGAGGTGGTGGCAAAGCTCTTGTCGATGATTTGCACGATGCTCTTGGTGACAATGATGAACGACGTCTTGACACACTTGTATGCAAATCCGGCAATGATTTATGACAAATTGTCGTTTCAGTTGCCGGTGATATATTAGACTTTTGTGTATGTTTACCCGTTGTATGTGAATGCGAATTGGATCTACCAAATTTAAATTTAACATCCGTATTCATATCCTAAAACAAAATGTAATTGAAAATAATTTTATCAATAATAAACAATTGATTGGTATTAATTTATAATTACTCGAATTGATGGGCAATCAGTGTCGTCACGACATCGAATTAATGGACTCGCAGGTGAATAGCGCAATTCACCATCGCGCAAATTGTTATTTATTGTCGTGCGCAATCCACTTGAATTGTCCGAATAGAAAACATTCTCTTTGCTGTCGGTATTCAATAAACGTCGTAGTTTTGTTTGCAATTGATCGCTGCCATTGGTGGCAGTGTTTGTGAGCCCGGGTATCGCCCGACGTTGAGGTACAGATATTAATCGTGGACTTTTTGGCGGCAATGGCGGTGGCAGTGTACGTTGAGGGCTCAATACACCATCAGCTAATAAAAATAAAATTATTTTCATTTTTCATTTAATATTTCATGAAAGGTTCATGTGTCCGAGGCTTAAAATGGTTCCACACTCCAATATATAGTGTAAAATTCAATTCAATAAATTAAACACACAATATTATTAACAACTTACGTCTATCTTGCTGACAATTGGCCCAACAACATGCGCCTGATGGATTTGATAGTGCCAATTGCGACACACCCTGCTGCTGCTGCTGCTGCTGCTGTGCATTACAATTAACTGCATTACCACATTTCCTTAATAGTCGCGGTGGTGCACCAGGTGCAGTTGACGGGGCCACCTGAAGATGGCCGCTATTCTTCAACTCCTGTTTTCTGTCTAAAACAACCTCGCTTTTGACATAAAATGCCTTAGATTCTTGCAGCAATTCCACAGCACTCCTTCTTTTACCTGTATCCACAATTCATCAATTCAAAAATACAATACCATATATAAATTTAAAAAAATATAATAATATTCAAGTATTAATTAATGTTCGTTTCATTGTTCTTATTTATTTATTTTTTTTTTTTTTTTAGCAGATTGACAAGTGGCATCTGTTACACACGCAATTCCATTTATAAATTTGCATGTATTTCTTTATTATTTTAGGAATAAATTGTGAGACTGGGGGGGAGGGGGGCTCTATGGAATGTGACGAGAGAGTGAAAGAAGAGAGTGTTGATGAGAAAGATAGAGATGGATAGATAAAGAACTCATTAAAATACACAGCTGTTAAAATAGAGTATGGAGTGTAGTTAGGGCGATTAAAATGGACTTTTTACGAGCGAATGTTGTTGAAGAAGGCACTTTCAAGTATTATATGGGAATTGAAATTATCCATTTTACTATTGGGCTTCCGGGACTGCGTTGAGTTCGAGGGGGATTTCAATACAGATGTATTTATTTAAATATAGATAATGTAACGCGCACACCAAGCCATCAACAGTGAACAGAAAAACTTGTCGACTAAATATATCAGTTTATTTTATTTTTTTTTCGGTTTCTATTAACAATGAATTTATTGGAAAAATTCGTGATATTATCGGGACATTTTTACAATGGCACTGCGATTTAAAAATGAAAATCACTCACCAGTGTGATCAACAGTTTGTCGATGTTGACTTCTGACATAAATAGGAGTTGTCGATTGTTGCTGTCGCGTTTGCATATCCCAATAATTTCGTATGCCATTATCAAAATTACCATGTCTCATTTGTTGTTGCTGCTGTTGCTGATGGGTGATTGAGGTTGGTTTACATGGAAGCCTCGCCATAGCAGTCATCATCTTCCTCCTTATTTCCCAAAATTAGGGATTGATCTTTTATCTCCGCAAATATATATTTTTGTTTTTTTTTTTTTTTGTTTCCATCTACTTACACTCCATTTTATGCTGTCTCCATAATTATTTTCCCATTCGTCGTATTATTCCTTTCCTTTTTTGGTGGCTGCTTTTATTTCTTTTCTCTCTTTTCCTCCCTTTTTTTTTGTTTTCTTTGCTCACTCACTCACAAACACTTTGCATCGTCGACGTTTCAACCCCATTTCCGCGCTATTGTCTGCTCCCTGCAAACAATATAATAAATAATAATGAAAAAAAAATAAAAAATAGTCCATTTTATAAATAAATCAATAAATATATCATTCACGCAATCAACACTAAAATCACAATCATATCTGTTCATGTATATATAAATGTTGTACAACTTTGCCAAAAACACAATAAACAAGTGCATAAAAGGAAAAAAATAGTTAATATAATACAAGGTGCAATGACACGTTCCCCTTCATATTTATCTTCTCTCTCTTTCTCTCTTATTCTTTATCCCATCACACAATTCATTTAATGGTGGCTTATTTGATGGTGCGGCGCGTCTTGAATCGATGGTCAAACGGTATTTTCCTTCGTTGGTAGAAGTCGTTTGCGTTTGACTGTGAGCCAGAATTAAAAAAAAAAAAAAGCAAGTGTTGCATCGTTTCCAGCAGCACACACTCTCCTCCTCTATATATAAACTCATGTATAGACATATACATGTGCATGTTAACGCTTCTTTTTTTTCCCTTTTTTTTTTTTACTTTTTTCTTATGCCAACAGAGAGTATACGGGATTGTTGAGATATGACCGTTGGAAGCCGCCCAGACACGTGTAGAAATAACGCTCATCATCCTCTATTTAGTCGTATGTATATCTACGATTGCGTGTCACTATCTCTATATATGTGTACATGGTGTTTATCGACTGAAATCGATAAGTTATCGATTAAGTTCACTGGCTACAACTGGTTTAAATATCCACATGAATTTATTTATTTAACATATTTATATTTGAAAATATAATATCGGATAAAATATTTGCCCGGAAGTTATTTATTCGACGTAACGGATGTGTGCGATTGATATGTGATCTAGTATATTATGAAAGAAAAAAAAAAAAAAAAAATGTAAATAAGATGATTATGTGAATTTTCATTCAATACTATTGATAGAGAGAACTGTGTCATTGTAAATATTCCATTTATTTCTTTATATATATTTTTTTTTCTCCCCCCCCCGCCTATATCTAAATGACAAATATAATTTAATAGACACATTCGACAGAATATTTATAAATAATAATCGGTATACAACTGATGTATGTAAGATAACAGTCGAATTAAAAAAAAGAAAACGAATGAAATTGTCAATCGTACGTGTATACAATGGTATATATCATATCTTTTCACACAGACACACATACTTTATTCCTAGGTATTGTCAAGTGAAATGACCTTGGACCAGAAGCAAACTTCCAGCTCCAGCCACTGTTACTTGCCCGCTCCATTTATTAATACATTGAAATATTATAGAGAATACTCTGAATTTTCATTGATTCGCACAAACAATATTGACATTCTCTCTGTTTACCATATAATATCAATTTCAATAGATGTCTCTCCTCACTTTACATCATTGAACTTCATATTCCTAAGTCAGAGGCATACGTACTTATACCCCTCACAATAATAATAATAATAATGAAAATAATGACGAGGAAGAATGAAAGAAGAAAATGTATATCTATTGAATTTTTCCATTTTTTTCCTCTTCATTGATTTATTTTTGCATCAATGTCATATTTTACGAATGAATAGATTGGAAAAGTCTCTCTCTTCATATTCGTCTTTATTTAATTATAACCTTGGCATGGCGGAAACTATTGGAAGCAATGGAGGCGTGAAAGGTGAGAGGTAGCTTTGGCAGTGGAATCCTCCTTTATTTTTATAACATATTATATATATATAAATAAAAAGAAGCGAGGGGGGCGCGGAAGAATGATGGCTTTGTGCAAATTTCATATGTCACGGTATAACAAAATAACATGAATGCAACAACACTCAAGTGGAAATATCACATTGAAAGTGAAGATAGTGAGTGGTGTATATGTGTTAGTATCAGTACTCAGCTGATTGAAACGTGTCAGAACGTGTTGAAAGAAAGGAAAAGGAAAACAAAAAAAGCTATATATTAAATATATCGAAGATAAAATATGGACACATGTATCAACACACTATACAACATTAGAAATCCATTGTCGTTTATATTTAAATAATAAATTTTTTTTTTCTACAAATAAATAGCTATTCAATTTGTAAAAATTGCAATAATGATTGGAATAATTGAATAAAATTTTATTCAAATAATATAGCATAAATTTATTGAAATTCATTGGACAATTTCACTTAATTTCGTGTCACTGTACGCAATTGAAAAGAAAAGAAGAAGAAAAAAAAATGAATAATGTAGTATATCACAAAAAGATGTGAAATGATCAGCAGTTTTTTGGCATTGAATTTGTTCGATGGCGCGTGCAAAGAACAAAAGAAAATTTACAATAGCCTATGTACACTAAACAGAAGAGGGGAAGAGTGAAACAGACGTATATATATAGATACATACATACGACAATAGATATCGTTATAATACAAAAAGAAAACAAATAAAAAAAAATATTGAGGAAATTGTAAAAACAAAAAAATCTTTTTATTGTTTTTAAGTTATCAGATAAAATTATGTAATTTTTTCTATTCATGTTCAATCTAAACACACCGACACACACACACATATATATAAAAAGAGTGAGAAAGGAAGAGGAGACGAGTGAATCGTGATAGTCGATAAAAGGCTTTCTACTTGAACGCCCTCGTATATTACTTTTATATATAGTTACCCTTATTAAACATCCACGTGGGATTAATATGATGACTAAATGAAATTTTCTCTAAACTTGATTCATAATTAATTATCATGGGATGAGCTGAAAGTTGTACGGATGTATTTAAAATATTTCAAATGTATTATATGTGTTTTTTGCATCGAATAAATTTCTATTTTACGGTTCGCCAGCTTTTCAATATATATATATATATGAGTGCACATTGTCATTGAATAGTTTCTAATGCTTGTACTTTATTTTATATATAACCATGATGAGCTCTATGAACCGAGAGAGCGGATACAACACGATAATTATTCCCGATACGGTGACGAGGTTTTTTTTTTTTTTTTTTTTATTTACTTCCTTCCTTCCGAATTCTTTTGTATCCAACGTTGATGTGGTATGAACGCTCTACTGCTGCAGAAGAATTAAAATTCAACAATACAATAGTTTGAATTTCACTTTAGTAAAGTGTGTGTTTGTGTGTGAGGGCGCGACAAACAAACTAATAAAAAAATGAATAGTTGGAATATTTAATTGAGTGTATTGTGGTGGACGTTCCACTTATATTTTGCATCACCATATCAAATAGTATTATTTATATTATGTGAAATGGTCATTGATATCAACTCTCTCGTTTTAATTGTTGACATGAAAAATTTTGCACAGTTGACTTCAATTAAAATCAATTAAACATAAATGGCTGTATTATATATTTATAGTATGTTTTTTTTTCATGCTTTCTCCTTCACATCCCAATATCATTTGATTCACAAGGGTCTCTGCAGTATAAAATACCTTCGGCTCCTACACCAACGGTACATAAATGAATGGAAAAAAAGAAGAAAAAAAAAAAAAGAATATAGACGTGTATTGATCCCACAATATAAAAGTAATTCGACCTCTAGTTTGTCGTATTCATTTTCTTCCTGTCTCACTCTTTCAATTTATATCCCATATATATATATATGTATATATAAATTAAAAAGTATATCGCGGGAAAAATTATTCATCACTACAAGTCTATAAGTGCGACCTCAAAACAACAATAATATACAAAAACATATAGTGAATAAAATAACGATTATATTTATCCATGTACTTTAGCAATATAAAGTTAAGAAAAAAAAAAAGAAAAAAAAGAGGGAACGAAGAAATATGAAGATGTGTGTCGCCGACACTTATTTCAATTTTAACGGTACGTGGTGTGTGAACATTTTCATCCACACAACAAAACATATTTAATATAACAAATAAAATGCACTATATCATTGAATAAGTTCACAAGCTCAATGCAAAATCATATAGCCTTAAAAAAAAATTAATTAATTTTATCATTTAAATAATTGAGAAAAAAGTACAATAAAATAAAAAAATATATAAAAAGCTACATATAAATTGGAAAGAGTGAACACATCAACAACAACAACAACAAAAAGGAAAGAAAGACAAAGTAATATTAATTTGTTAAATAAAAATAAAAAAGAAAATGAACCAATACAATAAATAGACAATATGTTACGGTGTTTGAAATACTCACAACTGATGTATCAGCGTCAGCATAACTTCACCAAATTATTCTCCTCACAATTCGTCTTGTCAAAACGACAAGAAAAATGAAAAGAAAAAAAAAAAAAAGAAACGAACCACAAAATATAATAACAATTGTAATAGAAATATCAACAACAACAATAATGATAATAATAATTGTGCACAGGTGTAGGCATATAGACAATTACACAAACTTCACCACTACGTAGACATTGCAATAATCCACTGTGTGCGATTAAAATATTCACAAGAATGTATATATGTGTATGTGTGTTATATGTATTGTACATACATATCACATGAATTTCATATATAGTGTGAATGTCGCCAAAGGGTTTTATCGCCGTCGTTATAAAATATACTCACACAAACACACACGACGATTTTTATAAACAATATTAATGGAAATATTTTGAAAAAAATAATAAAAATCAAATACTAATTAATATTAAGGGGTTAAACACAGAATTAATGGCAACTCTATCACTCCAACTCACTCGCCCGATTTTATATTTCGTGTTGAATATAAAATTATGAAAATTCACGAAATATTTACCAATTGTGAATTTGTGTCCGATTTCGTAGTGATTAAAGAGATAAATAAAATCCTCTTATACAGTCTGAATGACGACAACTGGGTATTTATGTGTTTTTTGTTTTTGCGAGTGTTGTGTGGTGGTGGTGGTGGTGGTTGGTTTTCTCGTCTTCTTCTCTCTTTTCTTAACTCGTTATGTGTGTACTTTCAGTGTGTGTTTGGTATAATTTATTTGATGACCCCACGGATTTTTGTCTTTACTGCTGGTGCTGCCTCTCCAGAGCCCACCACAGGAGTGCGAACGAAGGATGAACGAGACTATGGTTGGACATTTACATATATATATATATATATATATATTTATATGATGGTGGCTGGTGGATGAGGTAGTAGAGGTGAAACAGAGAGAGATAGACAGATAGAGATAGAGTGAGAAATACGATAGAAAAGTAAAGTTAGTTCACTGAAATGGCGTCAAGGTTGCAGCACTCGACAACAGAGTCTGGGTCGATTTCAAAGTTGTTGGCCTTCCACAAAACCTTTTTTTTTTTTCTTCAACTACTTATTTTTCCCCCCCGCGATTTTTTTTTCCATCTCTTTTCAGTTAACCAGAGAGATCTATTTATATTATTGAGAACAAATATTGGATTAAATATATAATGATTGTTTAATATTTGAATAATAATGGATAATGAAAATCCGGTGATATACGGCCTGGAGTTCCAGGTAAAAAAAAAAAGAAAAAAAAAAGTCGAATTTTTGTAATATTTTTCATATTTTTTGTTTTGCTCGTTATATTAATTGAAAAGTGGCAGTTGATGATAAATATTATGATAAAGTATCGCGAAATATTTCAATGATTTTTATCAATGAATTTATCGTTAAATAATTATTAATATTGAATTTTTGAGGTTATGTGCGCGACAGACTTGAAATTCATGAATGGAAGTGGCCTAGGTCAATATCACTAAAATATAACGTCTCATTGAATATAGATACATTTTTTGTTTGTTTCAGGCTCGTGCACTCACAGCGCAAAATGCTGAAACAGATATTGTCCGATTTTTAGTTGGTACACAATCATTAAAATTCAATAACAATCAAATTCATTTAGTTGAATTGAATGACGATACAAATACACTTAGAACGCAAATTTATCACCATGAAATTGGTGAAATTTGGTCGCTACAGGCATCACCAACAGACGTTGAAAAATTTATAACATCATACAATAGAATAAATGGTAACGTTATAAATAAATTGTATGGAAAGAAAAGAATTTTATCGAATTTGCCACTTAACAATATACAAATTATATTGTATTAGATGAGGGTATGTGTGTGATGAAGGGTGCATTATGGCGACTGCCCACAGTGCAACAATACACA
Organism: Galerucella tenella; assembly: GCA_910591685.1. Lineage (NCBI taxonomy): Eukaryota > Metazoa > Arthropoda > Insecta > Coleoptera > Chrysomelidae > Galerucella > Galerucella tenella. The sequence continues at coordinate 24,311 of CAJUYH010001737.1, forward strand.
AGTGAAATAATAAATTTGGATAAAATATGTGATATTGACACAACACCTTATGGAAATGAATTGAAAACAATTGTATATCATCCAATGGAGGGTACAAAGGCTGTTGCAGTTGTCGACAATAATTTTGTCCTATGGCATTTGTCTGAATCAACACCTCAGGTATACATTCACATCTGCATCAATAAATAAATAAATACAACAGCAGTAATATTGAATGAATATTCGTGGCAATTAAGGTATCGACAGTGGGTACATTGTCGGGCAAAGGCCAACCTCGTTTTACAACGGGCAAATGGAATCCACACAATGGATGCAATCAATTTGTCACTTTAAACGATAATAATGTACGTGGATGGGATTTTCGCAGTCCATCGAATGAAGCTTGGTCAATTTTATCCGCACATTCACAAATAGTCAGGTAAAAATACTGCCCCCTCATAAATTATACCATATCCATTGATACTATTGATATTCAATGGAAATATATTCAATTGATTGTTAAAAATTAAATTTTTTTCAACGTCCTCCGAAAAATCTTCCTCTTAATGACTAAAACGTGTCAATTGGATATTATTGACATATTATATGTATATATATATATACCGTAAGGTGGACGGTGGGGTTGAAAAAAAAATAAAAGTTTTAACCGCCATTGTGAATTAAATGAATGATTGCAAACTAATATTGAATTTATTGTTCAAGAGATTTGGATTTTAATGCAAACAAACAGTATTATTTGTCAACGTGCGGTGACGATGGTTATATGAAATTTTGGGATATTAGATCGACTAATGAGCCAATTATTTCACGAATGGAGCACTCACATTGGGTTTGGAGTATAAGAATAAATCGTTTTCACGATCAATTAGTGTTGACGTCAAGCAGCGATTCGCGTGTTATATTGTGTAGTATTCCGTCAGTGTCATCGGAACCATACGGTCCTGCAGGCAATGATGTTAATGATGATGATGATGATGATGATGACGATGACTCGGTGCCAATTGAAAAAGCACTCACTAAAAATAAGTGAGTTTAGATTTTTAATTTTCCAATAAAATTCTATAATTTATTGCGGTGAATAATTTTTTATTATCTTTTTGCATTGAAGATTGGACGATGGAGTTATTGGCAAGTATGAAGAGCATGAAGACAGTGTTTATGCCGTTGAATGGTCGTCAGCCGATCCATGGACATTTGCATCATTGAGTTATGATGGGCGTTTAGTTATTAATAAAGTACCGCGTAAATATAAATACAAAATACTTTTATAAATATACAAAACATTTTTATATTAAATATATATTCAATGAATGAATTGAACGTTAATTAATATTTCTCACATTTACTTCTGTTCATTACATAGTTTAATTGATTGTTATTATATAATTATAATACATAATAGTAAGATAAAAATGATTTAATAGTTGAATTTAGAATTTTTCGGATATGCGCGACGCGACATTTCTCAATTGGCCATAAACTTTTGACGGTGGACTGCCCAATATCAAATTACAAATTGCTCGTCTTGCCAATTGTATATTTTGAAATGATCCTAATATATGTATCTTTTGATCTGCCAAGACAATACGTGTCTTTGTTACATTTTCAATGGTGAATTTTGTTCGACCGCCTTTACCCGCCAATCTCCCAATTGCACGTGATAAATGATCGCCTTTCAATGGCTTAACGTCTTGTATTTCAAATGTCTCCACGAATAAATCATCTAAACGCAACAATGCCAATGCATCATCAATTTCAAAACCTAATATAAATGCTTTTACAAAGTCAGCACCTTTTTGTAAATATGAAATGTCTGGGGTTTCGGGCGCTGTGCGTATTTCAACATTTCGCGTTTTTAAATTGAAACGTATTTGCAATTGTAGATGTTCAACAACTGGCGTAAATATTTTCATCCAATTTTCTTTTAATGGTGTATATCTGTGCGCTGGTACTGGCACCTAAACAATCAATAAATAATTTATATGAATAGTTATTTATTTGAACAAATTCAAATTGATAAATGGTAAACGTACTTTTCGCTGTTCGCCGCCTTCAACGTTTTTTGATTTTTTCGCTGCGGACTTTGTCTTTTTTGATTTACCTTCGATACCATTCACCACATCTACCTGAATAATTAACAAATAAATAAATAAATTTTAATTGTTTGGTATAATATTGAAAGATGAGCAAAATTTATTGAACAATATTTCGAGTCTTGCCTCCATTTGATTTTCACTGGTGCACCGTCGTTTTGACGATTTTGTAATATTTTTTTCATTGTTAGCAACATTCTGATCATCATTGGCCATTTTTATTATTATTTCAATAATTTTTCCAATCACAAACACGTGTTTATGTTGTCGACGGTGCAATAATTTACAATGCGATAACTTAACCTCAAAACATGAATATTAAAGGTCTATATACAATACAAACGTCAATTTCATGTAAATATACCGCTATACTACTTTCGCCGTCAATCACTATCGCCATCTATTCCATTCAAAATTCAAATTTCAAGCGCGAAATTTAACCTAAAATATTCAAGTTAAAAAAAAATATATCAAAAATATTGAAACTACTTAAAGTCATTGGAGAAATTCAAATAAAATTTCGTTTATTAGTGATTAAGTGAACAATAATTGCTTACACAAGCTCTAATAAAATATCTGTACGTTTAAAAACACGTAAAATTTATTATATATCAACATATACATCATTGCATGTGTATATTCAATTGTACAATGGTTGCCGCTGTTTTTTTTAAAAGTTCTCGCAACAATGTCGGGAGAATATTTTATCGAATAAAATTATATTGAATAAAATTGTGTTGTTACAGTGGACGATTGCATTTCAATTTGTCCCATTTTGAATTGCAAACGGTGTAGCCATCGTAAAAGAACTGCATTTGATTCACGTCTACTTGAAATATAATGCTCGGCAATTTTTGTCGGTGGGAAATTCTTGCAATTTTGCAATCGTGTGTGCAAGTGTCCCGGCAACTGCAAAAAAAAAAAAAAAACAAAGAAAAAAATATAAAAGACAATATGATCAATCGATTAATCCACTTTTCATTCTCTTCATTCACCTGAATATGATGTGAAAATAAAATAGGAGTCCACAGTGGTATCAATTTACTCAAAAGCACTGACGAACACTCAAGCAATGCCTCTAACAGACTCAAAAAATGAAGATTAACCATCTCTGCCAGCTTAAAAAGAAACAAAAGCCAATAAATATACATTTATTATTTCCACAATTTTGGCGACAAGTGCAATAGCAGTCTAGCCTACAGAAATTAAAAATCTATTTTATCGTATAATCTTTATTGTCAAGAAACGCAGAGTGGACTAAGCGCAGTTAGTTCACTGCCATCCGAAAATTTAGATAGTTGGATTTTTTTGTCAATTTATTTGACAAGTTGAAATTATTTTTTTAATTTTACCCTGTGAAAATGAATAATCCGATTATCTCATATATTTATTGATATTGGGGCTAATGTGGTTATTGCACTCATCGCCTCAATTCACTTTCATCAATAATAAAACATAGGATGAACGTACAACTTTGGAAGTAGAGACAAGTTGAAGAATAGACGGTGTAACTTTTCCCCAAAATTCCAAAAGAATATTCATCGTGACATTGTAACTTTCAATATTCAATGAATGATTCTTGGACGTTTCTTCCAAATAGATAGTCCACAATTGGCACAATATAAATGCATGAAACAGTGATGACATATGAAGTACTGATGCCTTTGATTGCTCAGGGAATCCCGAAAAGATAACTTGAACATGATCGGCAACGTGACACGAAACTTCTTGAGGTATTGGCTGAGCTACAGGAAGTGGCGGGCCATGTATATGAAATGTATTGATACATGTATTCATTGCTGTATGTGTCAATGCACCCAATAGTAACCACGACAGCAGTCTCATGTGTCCAATACATTCGACATATTCACGTGAGCCTTGGGGCACCATTGACGGCGCACTGTAAAGCCACGGTAGATATCTCGCAACGGCTCTATTCTCACAACTATTTCCACGTGTTATCTCCAATGCCAAATACTGTGCAAAACCACACTTTAATGTACCACCCAATGTATCCTCATTCAGTCCCGCTTGCATTCCCTTACTGTAACTCTTTATTTTACTCAATGTATGAAAATCCCCAACAAAATCTAAAATATCGGAAATTTGATTTCTCAATGAATCCGATGCATTTGTATTGTATATCTGTGACACTTCCAAATTTATATTGTCAATTGTTACTGTTGATGGCAATGTACCGCCAATATCCTGCAATACAAATTGCAATAGCAGTAAAAAATTGTTGTCCGGTATTGTTGTTTTAAATTTCATTGCTTGTACCAATTCAAAAACAATTGTACGGCCAAAAAAGTGTTTGTCACGTTCGCGTAAATATCCACGATGGCACAGATAACACAAATCAATAAGATAGCTGTATTTCAAATGTGAATGTTGTATTGAATAGCTCAATACTTTTGAAAATGGATCTAAAATACTTTTTATCTGTTGTATACCGGGTACACGCATTATCGATACCATAATACGCAATAATGCCGTTGTATTGTCAATTGACGCGAGTAATAATACAAGACGACGAAAAAATTGATCGAATTGTGTTAATAAACCGCTCCATGTATTTGCACCGGGTCCCAAACCCGCCTCCAATGGCAAACAATCCAAATAGCATGCGATATTGTGCAATATTATTGGCAAATTCTCAACTGGCAATGATTTTTTTCCATTCATTGTTTCCAATAATAATTGCAATGGTGCTATTGGATTTAATTCATTAAAATCAATAAGTGCTTGTGAAACACTTCGGAAAAATTGTTTACGTGTCGTTTCATTGATGTGCGTTTGAAACATCTGTACAAATATTCCATTTGGCGCCAATTGATGCAATACACAGCGTAAAAATTGATGTGCAACACTCACAGCACCACCAGGTAAATGCATATTTGTCTCATTTTGCCATGGATACATAGCATTTAACGCGACTTTTGTAACAATACCGAGGATTTCAGGTAAAAGTGGCGCGGCCAATGCCGGCTCACGATGAATAAATGTTCCCAATGTTATTATACACAATCCCAACTCCTCATCCGAATATTCTTCATTAATTGTCCCGCATTCTGAACAACGATCGTAAATACAATCATCGCCAATACGAAATAGACTTGGTTTTAAATTAAAATCCGCATGACACGCCTGCTGTGCTGCTGAATCGAAATTAGGATGTGTTTGCGGTGTTGCAATCCACGAGTCCATACGTCGAGTGTGTCCAATAACATGATGATGATGATGATGATGGTGATAATGATGATGGTGGTGATGATAATGATGATGATAGTTGGGTGTTGATGAACCGGCAACATAACCTCTCCTATTGCGCTCTCGATTGCGATCTTGATCGCGCAATTTACTTTTTTTATCGTATTCCATTGTGCGAATTGAAAAATCATCGGTTTCTATTGTCGATGCTGCTGCTGTTATTGTTGCATTTGCCGTTGGTGGCGGTGACTCCAATGCAACTTGTTTTATTAAACGCCGTGGACTTGGTGAACGACTACCACACATCAATTGGTGTGGATGTTCAAGTGTCGGTGCCAATGAACTCGATAAATTTTCCGACAAAATGCTCTCCTGTTTTTCCGTTGGATTATCATTTATTTCACGATCATCCAGTGTTACGTGTGATGCTATTGATGATGAATCTTCCAATTCAGGAACACCAAGAGCCTCGCGTACCTTTTCAGCTAGTGAAATAATTCCAGTTTGATTGTGAATTCCAATTGGCAATAAACGCTCGGGCATTGGAAATTCCAATTGGGACATGCTTCGTGGACTTGTTACGTCACTCGATCCATATGTCTCGCTGTCCTGCTCGAATGATGAATTAACAGTGAGAATATCCATCTTGGATAGCGGCGATTCGGGTGAACCGTACGCCTCATTACATCTTATTATTCGCTGTGCTGATCGTGCAATGTTTGAACGTGTCGTGGTATTGCCAATTGGCAATAATCGTTCAACAGTTGGAGTGGGTAACGATGGATGCTGATGCTGGTGGCCATTATCTGTGCTCGTTACTTGAGACGATATTGAACTCACTGCTGGTGAACTTGAATCATCGCTACCCGCCAATTGATATGGAGACATTGGCGATACTAATGGTGATGTTTGATCGATATTTTTTTGACGGCCCAAATGTTTTGTCACTGTAGTCTCACAATATTCCGATTTTGAACTCAATGCTGGATTCACTTTTTCCCTGTGCAATTGATCGAATCTAAAATTAATCAGTAAAATAATAAAATATAAGGAGAGTGATTGGATTGGATTACAATAAAATGTACTTGTTAGTGTGTGAGAGTGTTGTAGCAACAGCGACAGCTGTGGTTGTAGCGGGTAATTTTGTCGCTGTTTTCGCTTCACTTTTACTTTCGACAATTTGTGAATTTTTTTCCGGCAGTGTTGAAGCGCGCACGGGTCCTTTCGAAATGAAATCGTGTTGATTTGACAATAAACTGCTTGTGAACATCATTTTTACACCCTCCTGAACGCTCCATTTTTTCTGCAGTACACTACCACTTGGTGGAATCTAAAAAAAATTAAATGTATGAGAATAATAATTAATTAAACCAATTGCATTTATTAATTGTCATTCGATTTCACGTAAATATTGATAAATACCTGATGAGAGTCATCTTCATTGCCCAAAAACCATGTTGGCCTGTTTATAATTCCTTCATGTTTATTTCGCGTGGCGGCATTTGTCTCATGGCCACCGCTCGCCTCACTCGATTTACTGAAAAATCCACCGGGTATCGATGTCCTTGTCATCATCATCATCATTGACGCACTGCGACCAGCCAATGCCGAACTGTCCTCCAATTCGCCCAATGATCCGCCACTACTGTCGTGCAAAGTCGTATCGGATTTTGGACTCTCAGGTATTGCAGCCAATTCCAACTCCATATCATCACCACCACCAGCATTGATCAAATAGCTTTTTTTTTTTTTGCCAATTAAGCATTGTGCAGTTAACGCAAAAGAAAAAAAAGATAAATAAATGTAGCAAGCAGTGCGCAAATGATAGTTAAAATTAAAAATTATAAATTGCCCAAGCACCACATATCCAAATAAAATTAATTAACACGATAAACTAAATAATTTGTTAAATTATAGTAAAATAATTGATGAAACGAAATAGATGAAGAAAAAAAAAATGTTTTTTTTCTCCTCTCCTAATTATATTAACCTCAAATGTTTATTTGCACATCGTGGAATTGATGTGGACTCCTCCCAATGTGTCTCCATCGCGTGCGATTGTCCGGGTATTGGCACTGCTGTACGTTGATGACCTGAGACTATTTGCGAGCGCGTTGGTGGACTCTCAGTGTCAATTTCGCCTACTGCAGTTGTTATTAAATCGTGATCGGCACCCAATGACGGTTGTGATACGTCTGGAATATTGAATAGTCAATAGGACAATGTAAATATTTTGTTAATTTTTTCTATTCGGGTGAATTAATTGTGTTGAATACCTCGTGATCGCGATGGTGGGGCGGCCATGACAACAGTAGCAGGAATACGTTTGCATCGATGATGCTGCGAGTCGAGAGTATTCAAGACAATTTTAATTAACGCTTGCAATTGTGTACACCACGGCTGCTGTCCATATTGACCCTGTCAATTAAATAATAAATACATTTTCATCATTCACTTGTTTAAATAAATATGGCCATATTGAAGGGGGTGTTCTCCCACCCCTTTGAATACTGTATAAATATATAATTTACTTTGTATAAAATTACGAGCACTGTCATCAGCCAAGAGCGTCTTACAATTGGTTCCAAATACCAAAGACTATAAGTTGGCGGTTGATCATCCATTGGAGGAACTTTTTGCGGTGGACATGGACAATGTTGGAGTATCGCTAACACCGGCGATATCATCACCCAGCCCATATTATGATTTTGATCGAGAAGTTGAGGTAAATTAGCGATAAATACATTGAACACTGACGACAGTCTGTTAAAATAGAAAAAAAGAAGAGAATCATAAATTATTTATTTTATTTTATTGTCTGTGTGTCTGTCGATGAGTAAAATGAATGTGTTTACACCTCAATCGTTGTGGCGATAGATGGAATGTACGTTCAGTTTGATTGTAGCCGAGAAGTAGATATAGATGACGTAGAACGATTCCTTGAGTGCGTGATAAGGGTTTTTCATCGGTTGGATATGCCTTTATTTAAAAGAAAACAAAATAAAAATTAGTGTTCTGAGTTGACATTTAAATTTATCAATGTATTGTCAATATTTGTGTATTAATAGAATATTCAATGTTGATCTCAGTTATTACCTGATCCGGTCGCGATAAAAATTGCATAAATAAAAATACAAGAAGATGCATTGTTTCTTTGTCAGCTTCCTCCAGCTCGACAATTTTATGTGTTAAACTGGGACAAGTTCCGCTCTCCTCTACCATATTCAACGAATGCATATGGCCATCTGCAATTGTTCATTTCCAATAATCGATATATCGGCCAATATCAAAAGTAAATTATTTTAAAAAAAAAAAAAAAAAACAAAAAACAAAAACAAAATGTATACTACTAAGTTATCCACCAATTTGTTCATTGCTCTTATACTCTAAATACATTTTTACGACATCATGCAAGCAGGGTCCACGCATGCATCTCTTCTACGATTGTATAAATTATAGCAAAAAAAAACAATTATTATTCATTTGCACTGTTGATAACGTTTTTTTTTCGTTTTTGTTTATTAACATCCGATGTGAAACTTACCCGTAAATCCAAAAATAAAATTCACTTTTCACCACTGTTCTGTTTTACTATTCTCGAACATTTTTTGGCTCTCTCTATGTGTATAACTATGTGTATGAGTGTATTTATGCGAGTAAAATGATTGTTAATACGTTAAAAAAAAAAAAAATAATAATTAAAAAAAAATACATTATAAATAAAAACATTGAGGGATATCCAAAAATTGCACATTAAATTCAATTAATTAATGGATCCATCGGTTGATTAATTGAATGACACATTGAATAATCTACAGCAAGCAATAACAACACACTACTCTACCTGTTATACTGTTATTTGGTGGGGTTGACCCTAACAACTGACCCAATCCAAATCTCGAGCTCTTGCGTTTCAATATTGGCGCTGAATATTGTCGACTGTATATTTTTTCCTTTTCTGTATTTATAGGAGAATAAATAAAGCGAAGTAAGCAAAATAGATGTAGGAGAATGATGATGATAATAATAAATATATATGAAATAAGTAATGAAACGAATTATTATGCAGTTGAAATAAATCGTTGCGACAATATAAAGCATCAATAATAAATAATTATTCACCCGGTTTTGTGTCTTGACGTGGTATCATTGAGGCTGGCGCTGACATTGTCCGTTTGTATGGCCATTTTGTACCAAAACTTGCGCTCAATGTTTTTATTGAGCCTGTGCCACTTCCGTCTGATTGCGATAATGCCTCCTGTGCACGATTCAATTTTCTCATAAATGTATCGCTATTCAAATCAGTATTGCGTAAATCTGCAAACACACAACAACATATTTAATCGATAATCTACTTCATACAATTTGTTAATCCAAATCAATTTATTTATATTTATATTTTACCTCGTAGACACGAGATATCGCCAGTTTTTTCAAGGTTTATTTGCGCCTCGAGGAATAGCGTATCGAAACGATTCAAAAAAAATTCCCACGTGAGAATTTTCCGATCGCTCAAACTATTGTGCAATTGATAGAGCGATTGGACTACCATTGGTCTATCGACAATAACCGAATCAAATTGTGTTTCCAAACACATTATCAAAGACTGTAAAAAAAAAAAAAAAAAAACAAAAACGCGACATTATTTTCTTATTCGTCAATTTAAAATAGAAATTTAACAATTTTTTTAATGATAAAATATGTATGAAGTTTTGAATGCGCAGTGGAGAATACTTACACGTACAGCCATGTCGTGTACAGTACCGAGATTTAAGGTGGCCCTTTGAGCAACATAAACACTACTGTCGTCCATACTGCTAATTAAATAGCAAAATGCATTTGCCAATGCCGCTTGAAGTGTAAGGATATTTTTTAATGGTGTCGAGTCCATAAATCGTGCGATTAATGTGACACGTTCGACGGCAACAAAACGCACACGCCAATCGCTACTGTGAAATTCCTCTTGTATCAATTGCCAAAATGTGTCAGTGCCGCAGGGTAAAGTAATGCAATGGAGTAACAATGGCGCTGTTACTTGAGCAATATGCGAATGCTCGGAATTTAATAATTCCCATAAGCTTAAAAGATTTGTTGATATAACAAATTATTTTGCAAAATAAGAAAAAAAATTGTTCAATCATTAACTTTGATATTTTTATCTATTTCAAAAACTCACTTTTTAATTAATAAATTCTCTTGGCACCAAATAAAAAAACCTTGATGATCTTTAACAGCTATTGCAAATGCATCGCCATAAAGACATAAAATATTTAAACATTGTAACATATAATAGAGAATATTGGGATTGTCAACTGTCATTATTTCCTTTAATAATTTGTGAATGTACTGAAGTTGTTCCGGCAAATCATCAATATTGAATCGAAATTTTCCAACTGTTGTGTGCCAAAAATCATCCATGTCATTTTCAATTGTTGGACTTATTGGCTCGTCATTTTCACCAAAAATATTTGGCTTGGCAATACTCACGGTTGCTGTTGCTATGAAAAAAAAAATTTTTTTTTTTGTCATACTTATCAATAAACTATAAATATCAATAGTAAAAATACTTTACCAACGTCACTCTCTGACAGTGTAACAGCGCGTGCAACAGCAGACATGACTTTTTCAGCAGGTAAAATGGCCGTTAAATCCAATTGTTCCGATACTGTTTCTACAGTGGCAGTCATGATCTGTTCGAAGAACTAGTTTAAACGTTCACAATATAAAATTACTTTGACGAAACATAATAGAAGCCTACCGTATATAATTGCGATGGAGAAACGTGTGTGATACAGATTAGAAGAACAAACAATACACCAAAACCACATATATCAATCAAATTAAACATTGATGAAATATACAAATAAACAATTATAATGTAAATGTATATACACTAAGAAAATACTTTGATTAATGATAGATAAATTCTTTTTTTTTTTTTTGAAGGTTAAAATGCAATTGTTATTGATAAAACATTGAATAATGAAAAGAATAATTATTATTTATAAATATAAACAAAAATATTGCATTAAGACAGTTAATATAGAAATATTATTTGGAGAGAAACACCGAAGTAAATACATTTAAACAGCAATAATATTTCTCAGTGTATATTACGTACATTTGCACAGAAAAATGAAGTAATTGGTTGTGTACATTGGTGTTTTAAGTAACATATATAGCACACAATATTGCGGTGATTTACATAGAGAATAATTATTTAAAGATACTTACATGCGGCATATGAACTAAAACACCACCAACTGAATGAATATCCGGCAAAGGCATATTGATAACAACATCGGGCTTTGCCTCGGACTTTTTTGACGACTCTGGTGGACTTTTACGTCCATGATCTTCAGTCGTTTCATCAACAATAACCTAAAAATATCAAATAAATATTTATTGAATTGATGTAACTATTTTGAATAGACACTTTCATTTTTTTAATTTTTTATTATCACATACATCAGGTGGATATGCAGGATTTTCCGGACACAAATAGACAATCAAATGCAGACACAATTGATGCCAAATCACACGCGATTCACAATAGGTACATTCGTCATTATTTTTACAAATGTGACAATCATTCCAGTTGGCTGCAACAATTGATTTCATTAAATGACACGCGTCCCGACATACCCACGTATTTAAACCCATATGTCGATCAATATCTTGAAGTTCCATCTTAAATAAAAAATCAAATCTATTTCATTTTATCTGTATACGAAGAGAATTTTATTCTAAATATTCGGATGAAACAAGGTGTAAAAATTCAACGTTTTCTATTGTACTACTCATCCGCCTATTAATTAATTAATCAATTGGCGGATGAGAATAATTCTAATGCTTGAAATAAAATTGAAATGGGATGAAATATTCAATTTGCAAATTTACTAACTTGTTTTAGAAGTATGTCAAGCATCAATATACAACATGACAAATTGAGTTCAGCATTTGTTGTAAATTCCATGTGTCTTGGTGTTGGTATCATGTCGTCAGACAGTGGTGACGATTGACCCGAATCATTTTCCACAACAGGACCTTAAATGATCGACAATAGTTTGCCTATTGACTGTTCAAAGTGAATTTGTGACTCTCAAATAATTATTACTTATCCAATGGAATAAACTCACAGATAATATCGTCGTCATTTTCAATATTTAAATTGCATTTGTGTTGGTTTTTGTATGCTTTTTCATCGAAATCCGCGGAATTTGTCGTACTCATAACCGCAACACCATCACTAAACATGCAGAACAATTGTGTTAATGGAATTGTTATTTCCAACATTGTCAATGTTTGTAACCAATTAAGTGCTTGCTCTTGAACTTTGGCGCTTGTATTTATAAAACGTTTCGCAACAAAATTGTACATTTTTTTTGCATCAAAGCCCAACGGACTCATTTCAGGATCGAGAATTTTACTGAAATTTAATAGAAATATTTGTGAGTTTTACATCTATTTCTATTTAATATTGTCATTTGTAATATTTACCAAAGTATCATTTTTAATTCATGAAGTTCATTTTCTGGTACATCATTTACCATAGCTTCCATCCAATGTGGCATCACGTAATCCCAAATTTCTGTATTAATAACCTCATATGGAACCAAACAAAAAAGTCTATTGAGCCCATCTTTTAAATGGGACGTTCGTGATGCCAAGGTTTCCCTAAAAAAAAAAAAAAAAAAACTCAAAAATAAAAACAATGGAGTAAATAGAGTGTTGAATAAATGATTAAACAATTGTATTATATTATTTAGAAAAAAATATTTATTTGTCTGTCTCTTACCAATGGCCGCCAACACGGACATAATCCGCAGGATGTGGTAAAAGACATGAAATAAACACTTGATAGTGTGTTTTCATAACGTCATTGAGCCAACCACAAACATATTCAGTTTTGAGTTTTTCCAATGTACTTTCAGCTTGACCTAAAGCAATTGCGGATAAAAAAAAAAAAAGAATATAGTCAAAAGTTTCCATAATTATTGTCACCATGAGTAAAACGAGACGAAGAAGAAAAAACAAATGTAGTAAGATAGATACTATTGTATAATATTAGATCAATGAAATTTTGGTATTGTGAAAATTTTCAATTTCCAATATTTGTTTTGTTTCTTTCTTCAATCATTTAATTGTCTGCCTTTAAATGGCCTATTTCCTAACATTCACCATGCATAGAATGTCACCAACAACAATACAGCTATTTGATATTTTTTATGAATTAAAATATAATAGTGAAAAAGAAGGAAAAAAAATTACTCATTTCCATTATTAAAAGAAACGAAAATTTGTCCGATTACTTTTTTTTTTTGCTTTTCACCTTCGTCAACATTCTACACATAGTGAACAACTATTTTGATCTATAAGCCGCGACGTAGCCGCACTCAATAATAAACTTAATTTCGAATTACAAGAGGGAAAAGTGTAGAAAAATTGTTTACCCGCCATAAAAACAATTGAACTATCATTGACAAAAAGAACATATCAAATATCAATATTAAATAACTTTATACCATTAATTTCACAACATTATATTAATAACTGAATAAATACTGTTGATAATAATAAAGCGTCTTGTAGTAAACTGATAAATAATTATTTAAATACTAAATAAAGATATAAAAATATGAGAATGTGCCTACGGTCGCAGCCGGTGGCTATACCTACAACTGTTCTACGTTCATTCTTCTATTTTTTTTTTTTTTTTTTTTTTTTTTTTTCAAATAGTATAGTATAATGGAAAGTTTTAAATTACCAACAGAAAAGATAAGGTGCATAAGACTTTTTTTAGTACCATCGAATGAATAAGCAGTGACATGAAACCAATGAAATAACATTGATAATAAACGGCCAAGTATTTCAATAGGTGTTTCTTGATTTGGTGTACAAAGTCCAACAAGTAGCCAAACACCATAGCGACCAAGTAGTTGGCGCTCTTCAAGTGTCGATGGATCACAAAGTCCACCAATTCTACCACCACTGGGGCCACCACTAATACCACTACCACCGCAATTACCGCTCGTGACGCCACTTCCTGGGAATCCTATGGTTCCCTTATTAGTATTTAATTCCGTGATGTCTCTGTTACTATCCATACTTAGCGGTTCAGCCTCCTTGAGCAGACTGTAAATAATTAGATAATATTTCATATTAACATTGATCATTGTTCCATAACAAATGAACTGAAATAATGTCCAATAATTCAGTCAATTATCATCAACTGGAATGTAATTAAATGTTTAATAGATTAGGGTTTGTTCTTGCTATTTTTCTTTTCTATTTTGTATGTGATAGATAGAAGAAAGAGAAAGAGAAGAAGAGGCTCCATGTTCATGTTGGCTGATATTTTTTCATGGACATTGCTCCAGGTCAATGAAGTCATTTTTATGCTACTTGAATGTGATTAGATTTTTTTTTTTTATTAGAGTTGGTAGATTGATTTTTAGTCTAAAATTACGCTAAACGTATTTATAAATTGAAGTAGAATATTAATATTACTTTAATAGACATTGAACAACATTAAGCATGCATGCTGCAGGCGTTAAATATTGAAGATAGATTTGAATAAAAAAAATGTATTCATAACCTATAAATGTAAAATGTGAACATGAAATATTTTTGGCTGTTTTGTGTTTTTTTTTCTTTTTCATTCAATGTAAATTGCTATTTTTAATGCATAGAGCATGCGTATATTGTAGATAAATAATTGCAATCACCTTTCTGATCAAAAAAAGAAAAAAAAAAAAAAAAAACAACGATAAATAAATAAATAAATGATATTTTGGTGGATTTCGAATTTTTGTTCTCTTACCGTGCCAGCCAGATCGACGCAAAGCGATACACAATGAATAAACCTGTTTTAAATTTTACCTGACAATTTGACAGTGCAATATTGCCACAATTATCCAAATAAAATTATTATTTACAATCTAAATTAAATGATCAATTACATTGTTAATTAACAAATAGACATGCTTATTTATATATTCATGACATCTGTTTACGTAATATTGTATAACGTTGACGGCATTAATGCGAAATAAAAATTGTTTTCAACATAATTATTTTACCTTACAATTGCCTGGACCAAATAAGTTTGTGTTTGTGGATCCATTTGTGAGATGTGTGGCAGAGCCATGTGAAAAACGTGATCGCCACCGCGACGATTATTGTGACGTATATTGTGGCATTGTTGACAATAACGAATTGGATGATTGCCATTGTAACTTGCACATTCGGTAGAGAAGCAAACACTTATTGCCGATTTATCGGTTGCACGACAATTCTATAATTTAAATACAACCAAATAGCAATAATTAAAGTTTTTATATCGAGCCCATTGTGAATGAAAAAATTCCGAATTTTTTACCTTATTCTCGCAAACCATCGACACTTGTTGCATTGGATGAAGAATATCGTAAAACATTTGATTTGGATGCTCACGATGAATTTCATTGGCACACTCAATGCATAAATACAAAGGTGGTGGGGATTCCGCGGCGAATTTAATAGAAATACGATGATCATAGCAAACTTTAGCAGCTTCGGCGTTTCCTGCATTTGGACACGAGTCACGTTGACATACAAATGGCGTAAGATCATCTAAATAAATTTAATTAAACTTGTTAATACATACAGCAAAATTAATTGACAATTTATATGTATTGATATATAATAAACTTGAATAAGTAGAAGAATGAATTTTAACTCACTGGCAAATTTTACCAATACTGCACGACGATCAAATAAATTTTGATTGAATGTTGGCCAATAATAAAACAATAATTTGGCCGCTGATGCACGTGCTGGAGCAGTTCCATACGCTACAACACATAATATATCCTTCACTACACAATGCTTTAAGGCCATTAAACACTCCAGCAATTGACAGTGATGTGCAGGATTACTGGAATATTGAAAGACCATCATAATCACAGCGGAAATTGATTGACTTGCGTAATTCTCCGATTCATCAATGATTCTTCTAGCTGAAATCAATGACAATAAATCAATAAATTTTAAACAAAATATTGTGAGTTATTTTTTCTTTTATTGCTGTTTACTTACTGATAGTGAATGGCAAAATGTAGAAACAGAGATAATTAACAATTTCTTGATGTAATTCAATGGGAAGAGCTGATATTGAGCTTGCTGCCAAGTATGGCATATTGTCAAGCAAATCGTGATCTAAAAATGGCATAAGACACGCCAAACATTGCAACAATGCCTGTCCAAATGCTAATTACAGACAATAAAAATATATAAATAGCTATTAATTTTTATATCCATTTATTTTTTTTTTTCATTCTATAACATACCTGCCAGTCCAATGTGCACATACGAAACAACATCGATAAGTTGTGTTAGCGCATTGTACAACTGTTTATAATCCAAATTTGGATAAAGGGCCATACGTTCGCCATCAAATTTTTGTGCTTTTATCATTTCCATCGGTGATTCCCGCACCTCTTTCAACAAAGCTACACAAAAATTCATCGCATACTCGCTTATATTGTGAAATAAAACCGCGCGAAAGTAAAAAAAAAACAACAAAAAATTTAAAAATAAATAAATGGATATGTGTAGTGAACTATTATAAAACTCACAGAGCAATGTTTGTGAAAAATATTTCACGGTATTTGCCATATCAAATCCTGATGGAATTGGCTGCGTGCTATGAAGAAGTCGCTGATAATAATCATGAAGACTCGTTAACTTTAAAGTATCTGAAACAAATAAATTAATGTGAAATTCATTTGTATAATAAATATTTGAAAAATTGTACTATTAGATATTACAATACTTACACGCTGCAGATCTCGTCCCCATATTATTTACAATTAAATAAACAATATAAACAATAATATATAAATATATGACGTTGTTGAAGTAATTACGTCATTTGCCAATGAATAAACAGCATTTTTATGATAAAATGTGGAAGCGTGTTAAATACATAGATGAATTTAACTCCAGCTGATCTGAACTGGAAGCTGAAGCTCTTTCTCGCGCAAGCTTGGATCGATCATGTTGCTCTCGCACATTGATACTTGCGCATGATAACTCCCTCACAACTGTTTAATATAATTCCATCTTCTCTCGATATGGTCGCTGATAAAACACCAATATTTGCAGCTATCGAGTGCATTAAATTCCCATCAAATCAAATCACACCTTCATTTATCAATTATATATAATAATATTATTAATGATTTATATATTTATTTTATTTAGGAAGAATGTGTCAGAAAGAAAAGGGAAAAAAAAAGTTATTCCCTGACCTTTGTCCATTAACAAGTTTGCATGTCTGATTACATCTCATTACTCGTACAAACTCAAATGGTATATTTTTATATACACTGTCGCAATGCGCCATTCAAAATTATTCCATCATCATTCATCGTGTGATGAATCAATAAATAAAATATAGAGAGAAGTAGAAGAAAAAATGGCGTGAATAACCTTGTTTATGTTATTTTTAGGCAATCTTAACCAACAAAAAGACAGTGACCCTCTCTTCGGATATATTTCTAAGTGTGTCACAAGAATAGCGATCAATAGAATGAGAATCAACTTCTCTACATACATATAAGAGAAAAAAAAAAGAATAAATATAAATATATGTAATGTATATATACGATAATCGATACGAAATGGCGAAGCTATATTTAACCAACTTTGAGAATATCATTTCTTGTACAGACAAGTTACATCACGCCATCTTTGAATATTTTAATTTTTTCCTATCTTATTTCTCAACTTCTAATTTTGAAAAAAAAAAAAAAAAAAAAAAAAAAAGTGAATGTAAATATTGAAATGATCGTGAAGTAAAATAGAAAGTGTTTGACAATATGTATATTCAAAAGCAATGATAATACCTTTGTTAAGAGCATAAATATTATAAAATTATTTGTCCGCTGTAATAATAAAAATAATAACCAAACTTTTTTTACGTAATATCGAGGTAGGTGTTTAGGTATCGATTTTTCAATATATCCACATATAGTATATAAATATTTGTGTATATTGTACTGAATGTGAAAGAAGGGCATATAAAAATGTGGAAGAAAATGTGTTTATCATTGGTGATGCAGTGATGTGGAAAACAGAACAATGTTGGATATGCGCTCGCGCAAGAATACCGATAAAGAATTGAGGGGAAGTAACTACAAGACAGGGGTGGTTAAAGAGGTATGGTATGGTGGGAGAAGAGAGAATGAAGAGTATGCGCCTGGCGAGCAGGCATCAGCTTGCATGAGACACCACAGCGTTGCCTAGGACACATTGAAGAAGCGTCAAGGGACACGTCGTGTCTACTCTGATGTATGTCGGTTAGTTCATTGATTATTTATTCATTTATTCATTTGTTTGTTTGTTAAATCTATGCTGTATAATTCCACGTTAATTTATCCTTGTGATATAGTGAAACAATTTGCGTTTTTTTTTTTTTTTTTTTCGTACCGGTAGAATGAAAAAAATCGTGCGTGTTTCGACAAATTTATCAAATATATAAAAAAGTGCCTATGGTGTTTTAGTTTGGTTATTTTTTAATTTTTTCATCCGTTTTTGAGGTTACTTTTCAAGATAGCTATTTGAGAGGTTAAGGAACATTGTTTCGGTAAGTGTAATCTTTAACCTATAAATAATTAATAATTTATATATATATATATATATATATATATTAAATAGAAATTCATGGGTGGTAGATTTAATCCAATAAAATTGCATTTTTATCAGAAAAAATAGATAATATCTCTATTGCAATTAGTCAATTATTGCAATATTTAGAATAATAAATGATAAAAGAAAGAGATTTATGGTAAATTATCCCATGAAAAATTCCCAGCGATTTCATAAAAAGTTTAAAGGCGAAAAAAAAACTGTCGAGGGTTTGCAAAAATTCCACAGGATTAATGGCTAAAAAATTTATAGTGCATTCCCATGTCCAACGTCATATCAACGCCACCACCACCTGTGCCCCTTTTGGAACACATTAAACCAGAGAGGGGTTGAAGAAGGCATCTCCTGATATATATTCCAAATAATTTTGTACATGGTTATTCTTTCCCCTTTGGTATTTTATCATGATATATAAATATATCGTCGTCGAAAAAAAAAAAAATAAATAAATAAAAGATATACAGCGGAACGAGAGTCGATTACGTGTCACACGCATGACGCACAATAGTATATATGTATGTGAAATAGATTCAAGACAATATGTAGGGGATGATGACTCATATAATGGAAAAACGAAGTGACAGCGAATCGAATTTGTATCAGATACAAATTTGCTTCGCATCAAATTAAATATCAAATAATTTTTTTAATCCAACAAAATAATGCTACGACAATCAGTAAAGACACGTTATATCATGAGTGAAAATTGCTAGTTAATTCTATAAAATAATAAAATGAATTTTTTTTAGGTTCTCATCGATAAAAAAAATATCCAATCAGTTTTTTTCTTTACAAGACAGTAAATGGTGAAATGAACGTATACATATATCTTTAAGGGTTGAATGGTAATTAGGGTTGGCATACGGAGTGTGTTTCACTGACGTAATCAAATCATATGGGCATAGGGAAAACAACTGGGCGACAAATACAAAAGGGGCAATAGTGAACAACATCCCCCTCTGTCTTCTTTTTCACATACATCGTTTTACCATCCATAAAGGGATGAATTTAATGAATTTTTATTATCCATTCGCATCAAAACAAACTCATTCAATATATTATTCATTTTATACCGACAATTATTATTTTATAAATGACATTTACATCATATTTAAATTCAATAACTTATAAATATATATCTCGCAATTAAATTTACAGTTCAATTGAAAAAAATACATCTATAGTTTCAATTGTAATCGTGATATATATATATATGTAGATTGAGAACCAAAGAATAAAATAAAGCAGTAGAGAGAAGAAAGAAAGGTTGCTCTATAGATATATAACGAAGGGTAAAGAGAAGTAGTCACGATATGGCTAGAGACAGACACCACATTATAGACCACACGATGAAAATAATACTGAGCGTATAGCAAATTTATATCGATATATTAAATTGTCTCCTTGAATATTCTATATTTACTGTCTGTTAATACAAATATATATGGCAGGTAGAGTTGTAAACTTTCGTCGCGTGCATTGGTCCAATCATTAAATTCATTTTATATATAATCGTGCAAGTTTGAACTGGTTCATATTTTTTTTTCCCGCTCATACACGCAAATATAAACGTTTAATATAAATATTTTTTCTGTGCAATTTTTTTATTGCTAAATTTTACTGGCTGCGGTCATGTGAGTTAAAAATTGCAATAACAACATACATACGATATATATATATACGATGCGTATATGTGTGTGTATGTGTATATGGGAATCAAGTGCGAAAGATTATCGGTAACGACAAAGACTGAAACACACACATGTGTTTATATACATATATGTATTGTTGTTTACCTTGACGATATTCAACAATATCAGTTCCTGCTCCCTCTTATATTATTCGAGGTCCAATGTTAGTGTACAAACTGTGTGCGATCTTTCGCGTATGACTCAAAGAGTCAATGCGCTGTCTTTGTGTACGCTCCTCCTATTTACTCACCATTTATTTTTAAATTACAACCTCTCTTCTATTTTTATTATTTCTCTTTCATATTTTCATTTAATATTTTTCATACTAGTTTGAATTGTATTCTCATTGTGATGAGTGAATGACATAAACAATTTTGCTCTATTGAATGAAAATTTAAACGAAAAATATATTGTCGGTTTTGTGTAAAAATTCTCAATTGTATGTTAATGCATTTTTTGTGTTTTGCAGATATTTGCTGGTACCTCAAATAAATAAATTAATGAATGGAGGAATAGAGATGCGTTAAAGAAGCAAAACGAGATATAATAATGAAATAAAAAAAAAAAAAGTGAGAGGTAAACGAAAGTGCAAAGAGATATTTACAAAACTGGTTGCAAACTTTGTGTGTGCTGTAGCCTCGATGCCCTGACCTCCGAGTATTTAAAAGTTGACTGCTTCCGAGTTCGTGACTCAGAGAAACAGAGATACACAAACGTTTGGTTTGCTGTTGGGTATAAACTGCCGGCAGGAGAATAAAGATAAAAAAAAAAAAAGGAATAAAAGATGAGCACAAAGATATCAAGAGCGGGACATGCCGGCGCTCAGTCATCAGTGAACCATCGACCACGTTCACCAACCACACTCACTTCTGTTAGCTGTACGACAAACAATACTGGTTAGTATATATTTCAAATAAATTGTAATAAATATTTAATAGTGATCGTTGATATTCAACATTTTTCAATTATGTATATATTTATAAATATATATATATATATATATATATATAT
>CAJUYH010001738.1:12377-26334 GCA_910591685.1 Galerucella tenella
TAAAACTTTGCGGTTGTCTTTAACTATATGGTTATGATTTTCTATTTCGCGTGTACGAGCGGAGTCAATCACATTAACAATATTTTGTTTACCGGTTAATTTAAACTCAATACTTGATATAATATGTTCCTGGGATTTTTCATGTCGGTCTAGACCACGAGATAAATTTTTTAAATCATTATAACTCAAGCGCCCCCAACATGAAGAATTATCAGTTGTAAAGAGTAAACAATTCCAACAATATAATTTATTGTGTACCTCAGATCCCGTTAACCATGAATCTTTTTTATAATTGTCAGTGTTAAATGATCGATTTTGATACTTACCTGTTAACACTAATCCCTTCAAATCCGGTAGGGGCCGTTTATTTTTAAAAAACACTTTTTTATCATATGTTAATCCACTAAATGGACTTTCTAGAAACTCAGCAACTAAATCACTAGCACAAGAACTCATTTTAAATTTAAATAATTTTCCAAATAGACTAATTATTCTAACCTTACTTCGCGTGGCGTCACTTAATTATTCCCGCTAATCATATAAAACAAAACAAACCCGCGATTCGCGAACCCACGTTCGTATTCGTGGTTCGTACTTCGTATATCATCGCAATTACGAAAGGATAGCCCACAGAGAGTGTTGCCATTTACGCGTTTTTGATGGTATTAGCAATTGGGCTGGTAGAAAAAATGGCAACTGTGTTGAGTAACACTTGTTTCCAGAGAGATGCTTGTGGAATCTAGCCTCAGAGCACTGTTGTCAGATTCTAAAATAAGTAGCGAAAACGGGGAATTGATTGTGAAATTAAAAAAATTTGGGTAAACGGGAAATAAAATGAAGAATAATCAACAAAATATTTCTAGCTGCTATTTGCTCCTTCGAGGAGCCGCCACTGCAGTCTGCTTAAAGTTTTCAGTAATCCAACAGCTATGCCTAGACCGGTCAAAAACTAAAGAAAGTTCTAAAGGAGCCTCCATAGGCCCGGAATCATTTTGTGAAATCACAAAGGATTCCACCAGAGGGGAATTAGGGAACTGGCTAGCTTAAATGGAGGTCGACATAATGGCACCTCCTTATAAAGAGTTTACTGAATAAGGTAGACAAGGAACTCTCAACGCGAATTGCCTATTGAAACTGGGTAAGAAATATTTGAAGACAGTTACCGACCAGTTGACTGGGCGCTTCACCCTGAGGAAACTTCTTCACAAAATGGTCGACTTAATGAACCTATGTTCATAAAATGTGAACTCTAAGATGAAATACCTACTCACGTATTCTGCTTCTGCGAGAACTTACAAGGACAGAAGCATTTTGGAGAGGAAATAATACAACCATTATAACTACTGAAAATCCCACTGGTGGCCTACATAGAAGACACGAAGCTTCTGGAATGGAAGTAAATAACAGTATAAGTGCCTGGGATGATGACAACAACGAATGAATGAATAATGAAGAATATTCTGGCACCCGGTACTACCCGCCTTTCGCCCCCTCCTTATTGTGGCCCTGACTTGTTATTCGGTTTAAAAGTACAACGTTGATTTTAAAACACCCGAAAAAAACTTTTTGTTTTCTACATTGACATGAAATCAGGTGCTCCAACATAAATTCCATCCAATTTGACATGATCTTTACAAATAATATTGAGGCTCACTTTTATAAACAACACGAGCCTGAAAATGACTAATTAGTTCTTAAATTTCCCTTCCACAGTGGTGAAAAATTCAGAAATTTTCAAGTTGGCAATTTGGGAATAAAATGATTAATATTCATTTAATTCTAAAGGATGCAATATTCTATATTGCAATCACGAGTTGTGTTTGTTAATCGGCTATTAAGACATATTTACAAAATATTATGTAGACTTTTAAAAATACTGAAGCTCTAATAAAATTCAGTATGTTGCAGCATGAAATTTGTAAAATAATTTAATCCTGATAAAATTTATGACCTATTTTTATATATAATCTTATCTAATGTACACAACATTTTTTCAAAATAACCAAGTGTTTATCTTGAATTAACTCTACTTGATAATACATATTGAGAGAAATGTTCGTTTAAAGGTGTTTGTACTTTGTACTATTATTAGATGTGAATGAACCTGGTCGAGAGGATAAATAGGATATTACGTTCAAGAGTTGTAAGTAACCCATTACGCACGAAGTGAAAAAGTAAATTTCACGAGTGCGTAATGGGATTACAACTCTTGAAATATCAATACTCCTTTTTTGAGAAATTGTATAATATGTTGCCGACATTTAGGGGCATTGCATTGCAAGGAAATTAACTTATCGAAATGTATACAGATCGCGAAAATCCTTATGGAACTGTTCTTATTATACAAGTACGACAAGGAATATATGGAAAAACAGCTTGAAAGAGAGAGAAAGAATAATTGTGCGCGCATATCGAGGCTTATGTCCAGGGGCTGGCCAAATGTTGATGGTTCCACTCAACTACTGTTGCCAGAAGCGCAGATTAATTTGTACAAATGATATTTTTGTCTCGTTATGTTGACTTTTGTAATAGGTAAAACTAAACACTTTCATCCGACAACATTGTCCTTTACAGAGAGAATTCACATTTAAACTGATATTCTTAGTCTTTTCGCTACAAACGTTGATCACGTTGGAAGCGCATGCCATTGTATTTAAAAATTAAACATTTACAATATGCCTTCATTAACATACCTACTTAACCTGCAAAAAAGTGCAAATTGTAAGATGGTATTTTGGAGGTGATTCGGCTGATGCAATCGTTAATTTGTTTATTGTGGCATTTGGAAATCGCCCAATTCCTTCAAAGTCAACAATTGTGAAAATAATTAGTAATTTCAAGAATAATGGATGTGTTTCATACTGTAGAAAATGCCAAGCCACGGAAGATCCAATCGAACGTACAATAAACGATGAAAGGCAAACTAGAGAATTGAATGTTTGTTTAGCAGTTGCAACAGGACAATCATCTTCTTCAAGACAAAAATTGCTGAAGAGGTCAGCATGGATAAGAGAACTGTACAGAATATTTTAAAAGGGAACGGGTACCATTGTTACAAGGTTCAGACAACACAGGAAATATTTCCCGAGGACAATATCAGACGAATGGATTTCTGTGAGGAGATGATGGAACGTTAAAATGCTGACGAGAACTTTAAAAAATATATTTTATTTACGGATGAGTCAACTTTTTCATTACATCAGAAACACAATCCATCCGTCACAAGATATTGGTCTCAGGAAAATAAACATCTAAGCATTCCAATCCGAACACAGTATCCGTAGAAGCTAAATGTTTGGACGGGTATTTTAGGTGACTACATTATAGGTCCTTTTTTTATTGAGGGGAACTTAAATTCCGCCAAATATTTAGACTTATTACGAAATCAAGTAATTCCTGCAGTTCTCCTTATACCCGATGTTGATTTCAACAGAATTTGGTTTCAACAAGATAGTTGTCCAGTCCATAATTCAAAGATAGTAATGGATTTTTTAAAGTTTACATTCCCCGAAAGAATAATTAGTACTAATGGTATAAAATCAATAGCCTCCAAGATCACCTGAACTAGCTCCAAATTATTTTTTTCTTTGGGGATTTTTAAAAAGTAGCATTTACCAACATGCATTCGAAAGAGCTAATAACTTAAATTGATTGAGGGTGACTATTTCACTAGAGTAAATTGATAACTGACAAAATTTGAAGGTTTTGAACTGGCAATTTTTTGTCTTGTCGAGGCAATTTTTTGACGTTTAATATATCAAATCTATGTGTATAAAATTTTATCACTCTGTGATAAAATTCAATATAAAATCTTTTTCTACGACCGTGCGTTTTAGCCCACTTTCCCGCACTAGTGCGGGAAAGTAAAATTATGCAAATTTTGACCTTATTAGATAGTTTTTTACTCCGGAAGTTATAACTATTGTTACAACAGATAAATAAATATTTACGAAATAGTCCATCAAATAGAATATATATAAAATACATCTTTCCTAGCTTTTTACTGCATTTTTAATTTTTTGGAGATATAAAATAATGAAGATATTTTGATATAACATTCTTTGAAGTACTGTCACAAAACAACTATCAAACCACCGGGGTTTGATCTAAGAAAAATACATCAAATAAAATTATTTCATCTACAAATGAATTTTAAAACCGTTGCCGTCACCTTCATCGTCATCTTTATGTGACCTGCAACCGATGCCATCCTCATCGACGTCATCTACTTACCAGTTAACACCAAATAACTCCACTGGACCGGCAATTTTAAGTGATTTACAGAATACAAAAAATTGTGTTGTTAATATTAATATTTATAATAATTAATAGTTTTTGGTTACAGTTTTGTATATGTATGTTGAAATAGAATCACTTTTGAAAATTGGGTACTCTTTTATATATACGGTCGTAGAAAAAATAATGTTTCTAACTCATGCGTAAAGTGTCTTTCCCGCCCTTGACCGCTTACCCGAACGACGCGGAGCGGAGTTCGGGTCAACTGCAGTCGCGTGCGGGAAAGTATTACTTTCCGCACTTGTTAGGAAAATAACTATTGTTAGTGGTTTCTAAGGAAACTAAGTTGTTTATTTATTTATTTAACTGTCTAAAAATTATTAAAACTGTTTCAAAAATTTAAATCAGTATTATTAACATGAATAATACAAGATTTGGAAATAATTCAATAAATGAAATAGAGAGTACAATTAAGCAAAGTATACCGCGAAATACAATGAAGACAAAAAAGTCTGCGTGGGAACAGTTTAGAATGTTTCTGGACGCACGTAATTATACGTTAGAAAAGGATACTTCTGAACTAGTTATAGCAAAACTTCTTGAAGATTATGGTTTTAACATGAAAAAAAGAGATGGAACTGATTATACTGAAGCTAGTGTGAAAACACTTTGGAATACGACTGCTCAAATAGTTCAGGAAAAATATTTTCTAGAATTTAACATCAAAATTGATCCATTTAAAGATATTACCTATAAATTTGCTAGATTGGCCAGGGATACAAAACGTAAATAGCTTCAGGCTGAACCTGAAACCAGAAAAAGAAGTTCTAACGCGTTTACCAAAGAAGAATTAATGGAAATGGTAGAAAGCTATTCTGAAGATAATCCTGATGGGTTATAAAAAAACTTTTTTCATTTATGTTCGTTCGAATTAGCATGGCGTGGAAATGAAGCTGCTAATTGTGATATTAATTACTTTGAAAAAGAATATGATAATAAAGGTAATTTTACTGGCAGGGTAGAATATAATCCAATCTTTTCCAAAACGACACGAGGAGGATCGATAGCTTTATCTGGCAGTAAGTGGCTGGTGAGAAATAATATTAACAACAATTTGTGTCCCGTTCGTTTATTTTTAAGAATTATTGAAAAAAGAGAATCCAATCCTTATCTAACAAAAACAAGATTATTTTTAACAGTACGTCCAAATTGGGAGAAAGGAATATGGTACAAAAATTCACCATTGGGAATTAATACAATTTCAAAGTGGACGAAAATAGAATCAATTGGTATAGACACAAAAAAAATAAAAATAACCAATCATTCACATAGAGCTTCTGCAATGACTGCATTAGCAAAAGAAGGAGTTGGTGAACAAGAAGTAATTAAGCTTACAGGACATTCTTCTGCCCATTCTTTGAAACCATATTTACAATTAAATGAAGAACACCATTTCCAACTTATAGAGAGAACCTTCGAGAAAATAAAAATAAAGAAAAGGAATCCTCAGTTTCTAACTTAAATTCATCACAGGTTATGATGCAAAACAATCCCCAAAATAATGCTACAACGTACAATTATAATAATTGTACTTTTTATATAAATAAGTAATTTTTTTTTCATAATGTTATTATTTTTTTGGCTTTGTATAATTGAAGTTTGCAATAAATAAAACGTTTAAACATATGATTTTTTAGTTTTTCTCTCGTGAAATAGTCATGTCGAATACCACTCAATTGAAAATTTTGTAAGGTAAAATTTTTCTCTTGTCGTATTCAAGTTTGTTGCTTTTAGGTAATTTTGCTCATTAGTCCATTGAAATGTTACATTTTTTAGGCCTTACCTTGCGTTTTTTAGGGGACGCAATTTAATTTTTTTGATGTGTAGAGGAGGTCAGTGTAAAGCTAAAAACAAGTTTGTGGGGTCGCAACCCTTGTCCCACGGCCGCCATCTTGAAAATAGGGGTTCAAATGGTTTTTACGATATATCTCTTAAGCTATTTATTTGATAAAAAAAATTTGTCAACATTTTTTGTTGCAAATTGAATTCTCTACAACTTTGGTCCAGTAACTTTTTGTCGTAGAACTATAAATAAAAAAGTAATAAACGAAAATCTTCAGAAATTCGAGAAAAAAATTTATATTTTTCGATGTAACTTTTTTTTATTATTTTACGAAAAAATGATATCTGACTATTTTTGTAGATTGTTTTTTGAGGAACAACTTTTATTCGCATCATTTTTTCATTAAGTCAATAGCTAAGGTTTTACAGCGCTCCGAAGTGAGTACTATTTTTAAGGTCAGGTTTTATGTACAGAGTTGTCATTGCGGATAACTTGCTGTTTCTTCATGCTTTTTCCGGATGTGACACAACTTCAGCTCCTTACAATATCGGTAAAATGAAATTTGTGAAAACCCTGGAGAAACATTTAGAGTTTGCAGGTGGAACGGCTTTGTTTCTCAATAAGAGAGTTGACCCTGCTTTGCTCACTGTAATTGGTGAACGTTTTTTTATCTCTTTATACGGTTGTACTAAAGATGATAATTCTCTTGACAGCCTAAGATACAAACAATTCGCCAAGGCAGTGACAAAAAGTACATTCAACTTATCTTCACTTCCTCCAACACAAGACACAGCTCGCTTTCATACTTTCCGAGTCTACCATCAGGTCCAGTCGTGGCTTGGTAATTATAATGATCCTGAAGACTGGGGCTGGAAAGAATGTGGAAAATTATTGATGCCAGTGCAGAACTCTAAACCTCCAGCACCCTCTGAGCTTCCAAAATTGATCTTTTGCAAATGCAAAGGAAACTGTGGAGCGATGTGTGCATGTCGAAAAGCAGGACTGAAATGTTCTGCAGTGTGCTTCCATTGTTTTGGAGAGTCTTGCAGCAACGTAATGGAACTCTCAGAATTAATAAATGAAAATGACTTTGCTAATGAACCGCCAACATTAACACCCCTTCCTTCTTCAGTTCTCCCACTGGTATTTTATTTAATTGGGGATACCACGTAAAAAAAACGCGCCTCTAGACTCTACCTCGTGGGAGGTGGGGAAAAGAGTCAATAATTAATTATTAATAATATTGCAAAATTTGTAATTAAAAAAGTTATAACAAAAAGAAAACAATAACTGATGACATATTATTAGTACACACGTATAATATAAAGGTATAGTTACGAGTACTTAAAAATAGTACTAACTTCGGAGCGCTGTAAAACCTTAGCTATTGACTTAATGAAAAAATGATGCGAATAAAAGTTGTTCCTCAAAAAACGATCTACAAAAATAGTCAGATATCATTTTTTCGTAAAATGATAAAAAAAAAGTTACATCGAAAAATATAAATTCTTTTCTCGAATTTCTGAAGATTTTCGCTTATAACTTTTTCATTTATAGTTCTACGACAAAAAGTTACTGTACCAAAGTTGTAGAGAATTTGATTTGCAACAAAAAACGTCGACAAATTTTTTTTGGAAATAAATAGTTTAAGAGATATATCGTAAAAACCATTTCAACCCCTATTTTCAAGATGGCGGCCGTGGGACAAGGGTGGCGACCCCACAAACTTGGTTTTAGCTTTACACTGACCCCCCCTACACATCAAAAAAATAAAATTGCGTCCTCTAAAAAACGCAACCCCAAATGTAACTTTTCAATGGACTACATGACATTTAATCCAAAACCACTCGCCTGACTGCTCGTGGTTTTGTTAAAAATGTCATTCGCAAAATTGCCAAGCAACAAACTTTCATGACAATCGAAAAATTATGCCGACAAAATTTTCACTCTCGTGGTATTATATATGAAAATACAGCACGTTTCTGCCAGCATTACGCCAAATAATCTTAGAGATATGAGATCAAATCTTTATCACAGATTTGTTTATTGTCTAGCACAGCAAAGTGGTTTATTTAAGCACCTAATCCATTAAAATTATGTTTACCTTTAGAATGGGTTTTCCTTTTAATTTTATCAAGTTTAGAATAGGTGTAGGTACCTACTTATTTAATTTTTTTCAATTCAATTTATTAATGGAAGGGATTTTTAGTTTATTAATTATGGTTCTCTCAAGAAATACTGTTTTATTTTCAAGTTACAATGGCTAAAATAATATCCTATTGTAGTAAGAAATTAATTGTCAACTTGGTCAGAAGCTATCAAGTTGACAAAAATGAATTTTAAGATGTACAGGTTGTATGTATGTATGTGTGATTTTTAGGGTGACATTCACTGAGACCTAAAAGATCTATTGTGCCCCCTTACTTCTACTCAGTTTCTGAGGAGAGTCTCAGAAACTAGTAGTTCCTTCAGTCCTATTTCCCGGAGGAATTTTAGGATGTCTGCAGGCTTAAACTTAGGCAAATGTTCCTCTTCTATCCAGTAATCTCCCAGGTGCTGTGCGCTAGGATTCTGAAGTGCTGTGCAGTTGGAAAGTATGTGAATAGAGGTTTCTTCTTCCATTCCACAAAATCTGCATTCTTCTTCCTCCACTATTTTGAGCTTTTTCAGGTGCCCATTCAGGCGACAATGTCCCGTTAGGATCCCTGTTAAAACTCTTAGTGCAGTTTTACTTTGACTTATGCATTCTTTTGATCTCAACAGGTTGTAGTCACCCAGAAGAGTCTTTGATTGTATAAGCCCTACTAGATCTTTCTAATGGTCAGATCTCTCTCTCGGCTTTACTTATTTCTTCCAATATTACATTGGAGCTGATTCCGCAATAGGGTTCGGGCCCCCAGAAAGGTATTTCAGTCCCCCTCTTTGCTAGTTCATCTGCTATTTCATTTCCTTCTATTCCAGTGTGTCCTGGAATCCATAGTAAGGTGACTATGTTGATTACACAAGAGCTCAGTGCCTTAATGGCTGCTTGACTATCCGACATTATGATAATCCTTTGTCTTCTGTATCCTTTATCAATATTGAACTGGGCGCACTTACTTATGGCGTGGATTTCCGCTTGAAAGATACTTGTGGTTTTTCCCAACCTTTCAGAGTGTTTGGTTCCTGGCCCGAACACTCCTATCCCAGTTCCTTCTATTGCTTTTGAGCCGTCTGTGTACCATTGAATGGCATTCTTTCCAAGTCTGCTAATGGTATTTGGATCCCATTCCTTCTTGTTGCTCATTTCCGTAACGAATTTCTTTGAAAAGTTATATTTTCTCATCATACCGTCGTCTTGTAGCGTGTCCCAGGTTGTCTGATTTCTAAGAAGTGAGAAGGTGTTTTTTTTAATGATTCCCTCTCTACTTAGTCTGTATCTTGTTCTTTCTGCAACACTTTCCACCACCATATGTAAAGGGGTGAGGTTGAGAATCACTTCCATGGCTGCCGTTGGGCATGTTCTCATTGCTCCTGTAATGCATATACAGGCTAGTCTTTGAATTTTGGAGAGGTTTTCTCTCGTCGTCAATAGGCTAGTTCTACTAGACCACGCAATGGCTCCATAAGTGATGATTGGTCTCACTATGGCAGTGTACATCCAGCTTAGGATTTTTGGGTTACAGCCCCAGTTTGCTCCTGCCAGATTTCTGGACACCATTATAGCCATTTTTGCCTTGTATGTAATCTCCTTTTCGTGTTTGTTCCACAGGTTACGTTGATTGAATTTTTTCATTTCTTCAACACCCTCACTCCTTTCATGTTGGGAACATACTGAATACCACCAACTAGTGAATTGTCTCTATAAAGGACAGCCCCTGGACATAAGTACACGCCTCGATATGCGCGCACAATTATTCTTTCTCTCTCTTTCAAGCTGTTTTTCCCATATTTTCCCTGTCGTACTGGTGCAATAAGGACGGTTCCATAAGGATTTTCGCGATCTGTATGTTATGAGATTTGCTATTGTA
The DNA here is from genome assembly GCA_910591685.1 of Galerucella tenella. Taxonomy (NCBI): domain Eukaryota; kingdom Metazoa; phylum Arthropoda; class Insecta; order Coleoptera; family Chrysomelidae; genus Galerucella; species Galerucella tenella. Next base: position 22,467 of record CAJUYH010001738.1, read on the forward strand.
TGTCACTAACAAGGAATATCGACAGTGTGATTTTTTACGTTTAGGGACATGAGCGTAGAAAAATATCATTAATAACTATCTTGGAGAATATTCTATAAGTTTGGTATATTATTGAGACAATGCACGAATGCTCTACATTTGGTATCAAAAACCTCTTCTGCCAAACACACATTTGGTCGAACGTTCAAAGATGCGAGTCCTGGTCAAAGAAACCACAGTAAACATTAAATAAATCTTTTATTTGGTACAATTATATACCGGAATCCTCAATTTTCTCTCGAAAATTGATATTTTATTTCTGAATCATGAATGTACAAAATGTTTGCTTAAAACAAAACTAATAGGTATTTTTTTATTTTCAGGTAAATGTGAAATCAATCCACTAGGTACTTTGCGGACACCTCTACTAATTTATACTTTAAATAATAGTATAGCACATCCACAATCTACAGCTGAAACAATTAAATTCTCTTCTCATGACCAAATCGAGTTGGCCTGTCCATCTAGCAACGTAGTAGTGAATGGTTTTGCATTTAATTCAACAGTTAAAGCAATTTGCAAATATGACGATTTTTTTGATATTGATGGAATAACTGTTCAATGGAAAACTGTTTCCTGCTCTAAAGCTATAACACCATCTGTTCAAGAACCATCCGTTGATGATATTCCTGATGACGATTTGAACAAAATTTGTTATGATAGTGATAGTGGAACAAATAGTTTACAATTAGGTATAATAGGTTTTAGTTTAGATTCCGATAGATTCCTTGGTATTGTGAATATTTGTTTTGATACCGTCAGTAAAATAGCTGTATACTCGAATCATATTATACCTAGATCTATAGATTCTAGAGCAAAAAATGTATCAACATCTGGGTATAAACAAGATGACCGTTTTTATAAAATGGGGCGGTCTGTTGATCAAATATACAAAAACAATCAGACTGTCATAAATAGTTTATTGGGACTGCAAAATGATTCCACCGAATATATTAATGACATTTTTTATATTAATAGAGGCCATCTGGCACCCAAAGCAGACTTTTATTACGCAGCCTCACAAACGGCAGTTCAGAGGTATATAAATATTGCGCCTCAATGGAATTCCTTCAATGGAGGTAACTGGGAACAAGCCGAAAAAGATGTCAGAATGTATGCTACTAATAACGATATTGATTTACACATTTGGACAGGTACTTACGGCAACTGTATGTTAGCAAACGATGAAGCAGCTACAGAAACACCTTTGTATTTATATTATGACGAAACGGATACAAAAAATTCTCCGTGCTTTCCCGTACCGGAAGCATTTTGGAAAATAGTTTATAATTCCAACAATAGCACTGGAATTATTCTTGTTGGTCATAATAATCCATATTATAATAGTGATATTGTGAAGAAAAGAAAAATTTGCACTGACATATCTGACAGCGTGTCATGGTTGAATTGGGATGCCGATAATATTCAGAAAGGTTACTCGTATGCTTGCGATTATAATGACGAACAGTTTCATAGTTTAGTTAAGTTTATACCGAAATTAAGCGTTAAGGGTCTGTTATAAGTTAGACGAACATCGCTAATCATTAATTTAAGGAATAAATATTTTAACCATACCAAGTATCTTCATATACCAGTGTTGTTTATATTGTATGTGAAACTATCTCGAAAAGCTTCAAATAATTCCCAAATATGTTTTATTTAAACTATACCAACATGCGACAAATAAATACAATTTTAATATTGTTATTTTGTGTTAACGTTACGCTTCTGATTTGAAGTCGAATGTCAATTTTACAATATGGCGCTGGTTTTAACAACAAGTTCGCGCATACAACTGCATTTTCAAGTGGCTTCTTCTTACGTGAAACGGAGTCTACAGCTCGTTGTAGTGTTTTTTTTATATTTTCAATTAAAAATAATAATTATAAGAAACTAGTTTTTGTATAACACTTTTTGTATACACAGTGTACAGATCTGGCCACGTTTAGCCGAAATAGCACGCTTTTTTGAAAACAATGCAGTTAGTCATTGTTTTATAATTGTCGAATAGTAAATATACACGTAAGGTTATGAACGTGACAGTAAGAGGTCACTTAAAAGGATAGTTGACCTAGTGCAGATGTATATATGGTGATGAAGTATAGTGGGCATTCACATCAATAGTTTCACATTAATAGATTCACAATCATGTGGTTCATTGTCAATAATCTGTATTATATTTTATTTATATCATTTATCTTGTATGACAGACAGCCGACAGCCGACAGACCTTGTCAGAAATAGTGTAATTAGTTAAGTTTTATAATAAACATCATCCCAGTGAATCATTTAGTTTTCATACGACTAATTGAGCAGCTCACAAAGAATCCGGGCTTCCACCAGTCCTAACATACAACATAAATGGTTAATATCCCTATATTTTGATTTTTGAAAAGGTTAAGAATTGAACGTTTTGCTAAGCTATAGACAGACTTGCGTAACTATTTTAATTGCAATAGGCATGATGAATGATTTTGAAAAACTGCTCCACGATGTTCTCACGTATATACTTTATCTACAGTAAATGTTATTTCTGTAAGAAAAAAAGTTTTTAAAGGAAAAATTCAACTTCAAGAAACACATTTCAAATTATACGCCAAAACGCTACAATAGTAATGGCGTCTGTCTATGACATCATCAATTCGTAAATACCATTTATAGGTGATCTGTATCCCATAGGTTATCTATGATCTGTGTCCTGAGGTGAAGTCGTCAAAGTCAAACCATAGACAGATTATATTTCTCTATGAGTCAAACTTCAAACACATGAATCAGGCAAAGCCAACAAACAACAAGGTAAATTCCAAACAGATGTTCGGATCATAGGTATTTGTAAAAGTACGACGTTACTCTCTTCTGATTGGTGCTTGAGATAAGATGGCGGATTGTTAAATTTTGTGCTTATATTTTTACTAAAATAAATGTAATCACACATGTAAAATAAAAATAAATTATTTCTTTAGAATCTCTGTATCTTATATAATTATATCAAATCAATATTTTAGTGATTCTTAGTGACTGTCATCATGCCTATTAGTGAAAAATGACGCGCAATATGGCGTCGTCAGATGACCTTCAATAGTTTATAGGCAACCTATGTACTTGTTCCTCTACAAATTTCAGCGAATCAGACATGACCTTTACAAATATCGATATTTGCATTAAATCATCTAATTTGAAGAGCCGAGCCTTGTAAATAATACAAACCTTCAAATGATAAATTCGTTCTGAAATTTCGCTTCCCCACTTGTAGAAACATAGTAAGTTTTTTGGATCGGCAACTTTTACCTATGAAAGTAATACCCGACACGGAAATAGATTACATTCTATGACAAAAAATATTATATATTAAGATTCAATGATCACAAAATAAACCATTTATAGTTGGCAGTAAATTAAAAATTAAAACTTTACAACATCCTTTTAAATTATAAACTGATTTATAGCACCTACGTATTCGTTTATATAAAAAATATAATTTCTCAAAATGATCACCAAAACATGGTGGGGCGCAGAGATAATAATAATATGTCTGTTATTCGTGGAAACTTACTCGTGAAAAAAGCTGTACACAATTTTCAGAGACATCTGTAGTTGTCATGAGTCATGACTGAATATATAGTCAAGATTGTTTCTTTAAGATGGCGCTGCTTTCGTAAATAACTAAAATTTTACGTTGGTAGCACACATGAAATGTTAGAATTGGTAAGATTTTCTGAGCTATCAGCTGTTTCGTCTATACACACTATGTACACACTAAAGTATGGGGAATAGTGTTGCAGAAAGAACAAGATATAGACTAAGTAGAGAGGGAATCATTAAAAAAAAA
>CAJUYH010001738.1:29442-45997 GCA_910591685.1 Galerucella tenella
AACGGTACCACGTGTTCTGAACGCTTTGTTTATTGTTTTACCACCAGGCAGTTTGTGACGTCACGTGGACATGCCCTATTCGTCGCCTACCTTCGTATGTGTTCAAATAATGCCCTGAACGACCCCAGGGCGAGAAAAATTGTAACCCTGTACTAATTCTTTGATAGTAAAGCAATACTTACTTGGTAGGCTAAATTAGGACACTTTTAAATAATATGATACATACCTACACAAAAAGAAAGTCAATAACAATTACAATATCGATAAGTATTGATACTTCGATTACATTGAAATACGAATATTATAATACCTTTGTATACACTCTATAAAAGAACTTCTAATTTTTATTGTTAGGTAAACCATCTATCATAAATGCTTTACTTTTACGATCTACAGTAAAATTTTCATTGTAACAATTATTAATAATCGCTTTGTAATAAAAGTATTTATAAGCCCAAATCAATAAATAATTCAAATATCAAAACTATAAAGGAAATTTTCAACTACCTTAGGATATTTTCCAACTTGGCGGCAGCATGAAGTATATAAGCGTACTTTTAATATGGTGTGTTTCTTTGACTCAGTCTGCTCCCACAAGTAAGTTTTTTAAATTCTTGTTTTTAATGAGCTGAAGTTTATTTTTCTTTTCTTTGCCTAATCGCTTACTTTTTAATTATGTTTCCTAAAACTTTCTTCACATAGTTGGGCACATGAATATAAAATGCAGAAAGCAATTTTGAATTGTTGAATAATCCAGATAAAATGAATAAATTGAATTTATGCTGAGAAATAGAGAAGATGTGATTGATTGATTAGTTTGCCAGTCAGAAGCTCCGAATCACTCACTGGCTCCTCAGCCTTTTGTGTTCTTGGTATTACCATTTGTGTGAAGAGATCAGAAGTCCTCATCAGGCTCAACAGCCTTTTCACTGTATCCTGTTTTAGAGCAGAATCACAATGCAATAATGTATAGGGTGTTTCATTTGAAAAATAGGGAGGGTGTGTTAAAGTTATAACTTCTACATATGAACAAAAAGACGCCCCCATTTATATGATTTTTGATGCTTTCAGAATTATGTGGGGTGGATAGTATTCATTGACAGAACTGGTTCCTTCACAAAGACAAACGAACTATTAAATGTGTTTGTAGGTTGGACGTTCTTCAAATAACTTGTTGGTGAACGTGCTGCGCAGTGAATCGCAGATTAATAGTGAGGATGGATTGCGAGATGAAAGTTTTATTTTTCTTTGTATTCCTGAGAGGTTCCTGATTATAAGCATGTTAAGTACAAGAAGTAACATGCATTATTTCTGTTGCCGTGCTGGTGTAGAGTTTTATCATAAAATTCATGGAGACTCCATAATAAGCGTTTTCGATTATTCACTTTTGGCTGCTAGTAGCAGCTCGTAGTGACTGAATTCCGTTCGTTCATTACCGGGAGTGACGCCTAGTCTTACCTTCCCCTTGCCCCTCAAGCACATACCGAAAAGTATGAGCTTCAAGCCACGGACATTAAATATTTGACGTTTGTCCGGTTTGACGTTTATTTGAAGGTTAAGATTGTGCCGATTACGATATAATACGATATAAACCTTACTAAAAATATGTAAATATGCAAAATTATATTATCAAAAACATTATAATTGAAAACTGTTCTTCTAACAACACAGGAAATTCATTGGCATTGGCATATATCAGGTGGTTTTGAGGATCCTAAAAAATCGTGTTCGATTTGCTCAAAAGTCGTGACGACTGAGGCGTCACGCACAAGTACCTGAAGCCCAAATAAACGAAAGCAACAAATGGAAGCATTAAAATGCCACTTTTATTGAGAATTCTCTGTGCAATTAACCTCAAAATTTCAAATATATTAGTCCTTCTGTCACAGTAATATTGCAATCCTAGATATAAGCTTGCAAGTTAACAAGAAAGCATTCAAAGAACTTAACTTTTTATGACAAATTTGTAACATTCACGTGTGGAAAACAATTAGATTTTTGCTACCATATCTATATCTGTAAAATAGGAAGGGTGAGTGTAGGCTCACAGCACTTAGGCCACATGTGACCCATTGTACATCCTCCCGAGGATTTGTTCCCCTAGGTCATCGTCCATCCTGTCCTCAGGAAGGTGGACAGGTCACTAGGAGACATCTCCTTTATATCGGCAGGTGTGTGCCAAGACTCACCGAACACACTCTCTTATTGACGATAACTCCGGACAATCGCATAAGACATGCCTGACAGTTTCATCTTTCCAGCTTTCCAAGGTCGCCCAGGGTGATCCTGGCAAGATTCCATCCCATCTCTCGAGGGATTAAGCATCGGTGTAATGTTTGGCTGGTTCCGCAATTGTCGAAATAGTCAGGCTGTAGGTGTCACTGGTTCCTAAAATTTTTAGTCCAGCCGCTTCCCTAAAGAATCGGAAATGCGATTACCTTCACCCTTGTCGTGCCCATTAACCCACCTCCGGATAATATTGTTATCAGCCGAGGCGTTAGCTACATCCTGGTGGCACTCTAGTTCAAGCCCCGATATAACACGTTGTCTGTTCAAGACTAATAGGGCTTGTCTACTGTCAGTGCAGATTGTTATGGTTTTTCCAGAAATTCCTTTTTTGGTTAGTTCTTTTGTGGCAATTGAGATACTAGCCATATTTATTCTGGTATTGGTAAATGTTAGTAGAATTGGCAATTCTGAATTTGGCACATTCAGAATGTAGTGGATGGTATTCAGCAGTTAATTAAACGTGCCATGGACATAGAGGAAATAAAATCTTCTTCTTAATATGTTTCTTATTCTTTATATGGTCTCTGGTCTACTTGAATCAGGTTTTCGAATGATGCATATAATCCAACTTAAAATTATACCATATTTTTTTTTTTTTGGGTTTGTGTGGTAACAAAAATCTTCTACAAGACGATACCGGTCTGATATTATGGCGACCGGCCATGTGTCGGATTCAACTCCTTTCAGGGTCGCCTACCGACTAAAAAAACTCCCACACTCTTTATACGCAGCGTACTGGAACTGCCTTCGCATTACTTCAGCACGTTACGGTGGTCTCCTAACTAATCGGGTTTTCTCTCTCTTCCTTTTCTTTTGTCTCGATTATAGACCTAATCACTTTGTATCCATTCTGCCATCCTTGCTCTGACCTTACCAGACTTTCAATCATATTGGTTTGATTGAAAGGTTTCCCTTCTGCTGTTTCAAATTCAGCTCTTGCTTCTGCCCACCTTTGGCAATGAAATAGGGTATGTTCGGCATCATCTAACAGTGAGCAATACACACATAGGTCGTTTGCCTTCTTCTGTCTATCATATAAATACTTTTTAAAGCATCCGTGTCCCGATAAGGCTTGGGTGATAAAGTAGTCCACTTCACCGTAACCTCTTTCAACCCATGTTTTGATGTTTGGGATTAGCCTGTATGTCCAGCGCCCGTAAGTGCCATTTTGACATCTGTCTTGCCATTCGGTAAGCAGATTTTCTCTTGCATTTGAACCCAGCGTTCCATTATATTTTTCGCACCTTTCCTTTGCCATTAAGTCTATGGGTGGGACACCGGATATTACTCCAACTGCTTCTGCAGATACAGTCCTGTAGGCAGAGCATACTCTGATTAGCATAAGTTTCTGTATTCTCGTTAGTTTTTGCCTGAGTTTCTGTCTGTTTGCTACTGCAGGATGCCAAACAGGTGCAGCATAGAGTAATTGCGAATGCACAACACTTGATAGTATACGGCGCTTTGAGGATGTAGCACCACCCATATTCGGAAGCAGTCTCGACAGCGCACTGACGGTCTTTTCAGCTTTTTCTATAGTCTTGCTTATATGCACAGAGAATGTCACTTTTGTGTCTAACCACACTCCCAGGTATTTAGCGGAGTTCTTTGGAGGAATAAAATTATCCCATATTATTGAAAGTATAATGCACCTGGAAACAAACTTAAATATATTATTTTAACTGCAAAGTTTGATTAATTGATACTTTTAGGTTGTACAATCAATCCATTTAATACCACAGCGCCCATTTTCATTCAGCCTCAAACGACCAATCTTATTTATCCCGAGCATGGCCAAACCGTACTCACGTTTTCCACGAACACAGAAATAGAACTGGCTTGTCCAAATGGGGAAGTTACCGTAAATGGGGTATCCATGGGGACTATAGTAACAGCAAGCTGCGTGAGTGAAGAGTCATTTAAAATAAATGGAGAAACTGCTACTTGGAATCAAATAGTTTGCACGAGTGAAATATCACCTACTGTCATAGACGCTACTGATGTATCGAATATTGAACCGCACAATCAATGTTTTGATACAAACGGTGCTCTAAAAATCATACAAATTGGTTTTACGTTGGACAATGACAGATTTTTAAACTTCATCGATATTTGCTTTAGTACCGTAACTAAGATTGCTGTATATTCCTATTTTGTTGTACCAGCTTCTATTAATAGTAGAGCTAGGAATGTTCAGAATCCCTCATTTAAGCAAGATGATATGTTTTATAAAATGGGAAAGTCTGTGAATCAAATGTACAAAAATGGTCAAAGTACGATTAATGGAATATTGGGACTGCCCTCTACATCCGAAGAATATGTAAATACGCGTACTTTTATAAATCGAGGACATTTAGCTGCTAAAACCGATTTCGTATACGAACCATTCCAGAAGGGCACTTACAGGTACGTTTGCTGTCATTTGTAGAGATCATACAATGGTGTGCGTCATCGATTGTTAATGTCCTTCTAGCACATTACGTTGGAAGAAATGGAAAAAAGGCAGATCTGTGATTAATCCTAATCAAAATATCATAATAATGAACTGTTTAAATGTATTACAAACGTTAATCCTAATCTTTGACTTAAAAAATTTGATTAGTTGATGTTTAGAATATGCGCAAACTCGGGAGAAATGACAGCGCTCAAAATAAGATGCAGACGTACCTTTGGTATTGGCAATGTGTCTTACGTCTTTTTCTAATGTCCCACTGACAGTTCGGGTCAGGTCTGTACTTTGTTGTTTACGATCAATTATTATTTATGAAAAGTGAATATTAATCTTATTGTTATATTTATTCAAAAAACACAAAAATATGCCTAGATACACGGAAAAACATCAGCATTTTAAAAGTTCTCAAGTATTTTCAGTTAGAATAAGAAGCTGGTCATTATTAATTTCATAGCCTTTTCGAATTTGGCTGAATACGATCTTTATGATTTTATTTATCAAATTTAAGGCTAGCTATATGTCAAAATAGCAAATAAAATAAACGACGTACCCAAAACCCGGATATACGTCACAAACGATGACGCACACCAAGAAGGCTATTGAATGTACTATACATTGTTTGTATTCTCTAGCGACAGGATACAAGATTTGTATTTTGATGAAGAAATTAACTTTTTAGGTACATTAACGTCGCTCCTCAGTGGAACACATTTAATGGAGGAAACTGGAATCAAGCGGAAATAGATGTAAGGAACTATGCTGATGAAAATCAATTAGACTTGCAAGTTTGGTGTGGTGTTTATGGAAACGCCGTACTTCCGAATGTAGAAGACTCGACACTAGAAAGATTATACTTGTATGTGGATGACACCGATACTAAAAACTCTCCTAGTTTTCCCGTGGTCGAAATTTACTGGAGATTAGTTTATTCGCCTGTAAATAAAAAGGCGATTATTCTTATAGGACATAATAATCCTTACGATAACTACGTTAATATATTATGTAGTACTGACATATCAAATCAAGTAACTTGGCTTCATTGGGACATGACAAATATGCAAAAAGGCTATTCCTACGCTTGTGATTATAATGATAACAAATTTAGATCACTAGTTCATGAACTACCAGAGATAAATGTCACTGGATTGTTGAAATAGAAGGTTGATGTTAAATTATAATTTTCGGATTTATGTATGAATAATAGCGTATTCGACTATGTAACGCTAACCGGGAGCACACTCGAAACTTCAAGTTGAAAGTGCGGTTACAAATAGAATAGAGATTCTCGTTTAAAAATATTAGGTTATGTTTAAGTGTATTTCTTCGAGTGGTGATAACCGGCCGAGCAAAAATGATTGCTCTGCACTCGCGCCTTACTATGGGCTGATGTTTATGAATGACTGCAATGTAAAAAGTCGAGCTTGGTGGGCACCAGTGCACATAGTCGAATACGCTATAAGAATTACTGTTATATAATTTAAATATTTAAATAACAATAAAGACACTCACTTAATGTTCCAATGTTCAGAGTTCACACTTTATTACAAAAATGAACGATTACAACAGGTAAGATTTGGTTGTGTAGGTTATAGTTATGACAGTCAATCAAAACATTAAACATATCATTGGCAATATGGCGGCGTTTTGAAAGGTGGGCAGAGCATGACGAAAATTCGTCTTCCGTGGGAGCACACCTTGGTTGTCGTAACACGCGAACACTTAGATAACATTTAATAAGGTTTTTTCATACTTGTACTTGTATCATAATTTTGTGTAGTACAGTACGGCACTTGCGCCACGCGAGGAGCTGTACTCGCACTGGATGTCAATTGATTGTCATCTTTATACCTAGTTTTTCTAAATACTCTTAAGATGATTCTAAATTCTCAGTATCAATTTCATAGCATAAAAAATAAGTAATACATTAGTACTATAGTGATTCCGTTGTAAAATCAGTTTTATTAAATAAACATTATGGAAAAAGTTATTATATTACTAACCTGGTTGTCGTATTCCAATTCTTTTCCAACAGGTAAGCTTTTTCAATTGTCTTTTGCATAATCCATATTATTATTTTTTGGAAACTCACTGTATTTTGAATTCATACAATTTGGAAAATCTCTCTCTCTCTTTCATGGTTATATCATAGAATGTATTGTAGGTCCATTGTTGGATGTCAAACATCTATACCTTATTTTTAAACTAGGAGTAGCATTTTAAGAAACCCCACTTACACCACTAAAAGTTACTAGATTAAGAGAGTGTTCCGAAAGGGTCATGTTCAGACTTTTCGAACTACTTAACAATTATGTGACATATGTATTATATTGCTCGCAGGTGTCGTGTCCAATGAGAGATCAATGCAAGTCTAGAATTTGAATCATCGGTGGCCACAGGCCATGGTAAAAGCTGTAACCATGTTGTAACCAAATGTCACATTATTGTGAACAAAATGTAAGGTTATCATAAGTAATTCATGTCAAATTGGATGATATAAATATGTACAAAAAAGCTGTATGCTTAAATTATTCTCTATTCACATTTGAGCACGAGCTAGAAGTCAACCGAAGTTTTGATATCGAAAAATACCATAATAATGTACTGTAATGTGAGTAAAAATATTTACAATCATAAAATTGTACTTGGAAATTTATATATTATTAACAAAATACGCATAGATTTTGTTTATCGAACTGAATAAATAATAAAAATAGCACTTAACATAGTTAGAATATAATACTTAGTTAAAAATAAAACAAAAAACGTGAAAAATATGTAGGTATCTGATAAAGATTGAAGTTATAATATTTTCATATAAACATAATACTGACAAATATCGTTGTCAGTTGTATCAAAAAAGCTGTGTGAAGCGGGCGGCAAATTTACCAATCAATAGGTTGCAGAAATGTCAACTTAAATCCAAATCGCTCCTCTGAGTTTAAAAACAAGGTATAGTGCCAAAATTTAGCTTTGATCATTATACTGACTTAGGGTGAAATTCATAGTCGACACTTGAGGGTCACTCATACTTCACTCATCCTTATTATATGCAGAGACACTTGACAGGCGAAAAGTGAGGTTGAGATTGGGTGTAACTTGAGTGAAATATGAGTACAGATTTCAGCTCCCTTGAGTGAAGATTTCTAGCCTATAAACCACGTTTGTACGTTACACTGTCAGTTTTCGATATCCAAATTTTGTTTGGCTGATATTTGTCTGTTATAGTTTCAAATTTTTTAGGGAAATTAGTATGATGGATGATTTTATTGATTTTGTAAACTATATAGATGATGATAATGCTCACGCTTAAACTAGGTTAGTAATCACATTGGTGTGGTAAAAAGCAAAATTATTAGATTAATTCATTTTTTAGATCAAACAATGCTCTCCACTTGAATCAAACTCGTGTGCCAGTGACACCCATGCCTTTTCCTTTCCAGCTAAGCTAGCACAATCAGTTTTTTTATTTTCTATAAAAGAATATTTACGAACCAGCTCACTTAAGGCTAGTTTTTCGCTAGACGAATAGAGTTTTCTTTTTTTCTATTTTCCTAAGAAATATTAAACTTTAATCAAATAATATCTACTATAAAAATTGAAAATAAGATTCTAAAATTATCTATTGAATAACTAGCTTGAAAAATAAACTTACGCAGCAAATAAGAAATATATAAGAACAGTAAAGAACTAAACTGAGAATAAAATACTTGTAGAGGGCTAATACACGAAGTGAATACAAATTCTTATATGAATGCAATGCAACAGATGTCAGATGAATGTTAAAGGACATTCATGAATCACAATTGTTAACCAAACGGAACCAAAAGTTCCTAATAATAACATTGATGCCAAACTTTCTTCACTCAAATTGAAGTATTACTTGAGTAATGACTGTGGATATGAAAAGTCGCCTCGAGCTAAACTCTAACTAAGTTGAGTTTGAGTATGAGTGACCCTCAGGTGTCGACTATGAATTCCACCCTTAGGTTCATTTTCCACGTTGCGTCAAATCACAGCAACTTGTTGCTGGGACAAATCGCTGCGAGAAAAAGTACAATCAGCATATCGATTTGTTGGTGCGACTCATCCAGGCATAGGGGAAACGGGGAAACGTAACGTGTTGTCAACTTGATGGACAGTGACAGTAATGTTAGAGCGGAGCAGCCAATGAAAATTTTGGGTTGGTACGACAAAATCCACCAGAAAAGTTACCAAGACGCAGCGACTTCTCGCTCGAAAATAGAGCAAGCTCTAATTCTTGCGACCAACGCACCCAACAAAAAAACGCCAAGTTGCATGCAACTTTTTCGAGTTGCAGCGTCAACTCGCACCGTGGAAAATGGACTTAAGATGTATCATGTAACATGATTTGAAAAGCTAAAAGTAAGGTTAATGCACGAACATAAGAATTTAACATCAGACATGTACGATGTTAGCTGTAAGGATTTTAACATGAAACTCGTACTAGGCATGTGCTCTAAATTGTCAAGTATTGAAACTATTTCGGATTATTTTCTCTCTAGAGTTTGTTAGTTTCCGACGTTATCATTGGCGTCGTTTTAATTTAAGAAAGTGAGAAAAAGAGGCGGGCACTGTCCACCCTTTGAGATTTCATAAGTGTGAACTTGTGAACTCCTGTGCTTTGTTCACTGAATATTCAGGTAACCAAGAGGACATGCCCCTGTTGCGCTTGAAACAAAAATTCAGATTGTTACATTTATGAGAAAAGCAATAACATTTTCGAGTTTTTTTTATTAAATACACTTTTCGACAAAGTATTGTTACAGTTTTCTGTAATATTGTCGAATTTTGGTTTGCAGTTGGAGGTGAGAATGTCGCTTTTATCACAACTTTTACCCTTCCGTTACTGGAAGACATGTATTGATTGTGATTTTAGTGTCTTCTTCAGTCCGTGATTAACCTCTAGAGCTCGTGGACGGAGAACATATACCTTGTACTGATGAGGCGCAAATACGCCGAAACCAATCTACAAGTTATGTAATTGCAAACCAGAATGGTTAGTGTTAAATATATTGTAAATATACCAACCCCTTTGGATTTTTAAGTGTAATTCAATATCCGTTGGAGACTATAGCCCGGGCAGTAGTTGTTGCTTCTTAGTTGAACGGTCACTGTCATTTTCAAAACTTATAAAGCGTAAAGCGTTAATAGTTATTTACGTAATTAGTGGGATATGGACATTATTAACGCACGCATGTGAAGTTTGTATGTAATCACATAAGTGCGTTAATAATTCCTATCACACGTATTACGTACAAAATTTTATCTACAACTGTTTATTAGTATTATTAACAGTACCTATATTATAAAATTGAAACAAAATTTCAATCCAACGTATTTTTGATAATATTTACTGCAAACATAAGGCACTGTGTATCATATTTTGTGACCATAGCAACAAAGACAAACAAGGCTGTGGAAATAAAATAAATAAGTTATTTCATCAAAAGTTCAAAGTGGAATGAACAAAAATCTATAAAAATTAGTTCAATCGAAGACAATCTCCTTTCGGAAATTGAAAATCCAGCTTCCAGTGTTATTTAGTATATTAAGTATCCAGAACGGTAGGTCGACAGCAATGTTTGGAGGCTGAGCGTAGCGAAGCCTCCAATTTTACTGGAGACCGGTATTACCCTTAACGTTCGAAATGCTTATACCATTTTTTGCGCGATCGTATTGAAATATTCGAATTTCGAATAAAATAATTTAAATTTCTTCGAAATGAACGGAATGTCAAAAGTGACATTTATACTTCTCGATCAGTTTAAAATATAATTTGCATTTTGGTGAAATTGTTTTCATGTTATTTATTACTTTTTATATTGTTCTGTTCGATTCTGTTCATTGAAAAAATATCAATCTTCTTATTTTTTTTGTTCCTTTTGTGTAATTAATGAAGTAATATATTATTTAGAACCACTTAAATGTATGTAGGGCTAAGACGTCGGTAAGTAAATCACTTACCGACGTGTTAGACTTAGAAACCAGTAAACACAACCTACCGACCTGAAAACCGATGCTGTAAATAAACAAAAAAGATCGATCGCGCGAAAAATATTTAATTCTGGTATTAATATGTTTCTAGATTCTTATTATCGCACTAGTGCGGTAATATACGTAATTATGACACTGAAAATTTTGTCAAATCGTATCCGTTACATGACAGTTGTTGATAAAATAATTATTATTCTGCGATATCTAATACTTTTCGACTATTGTTATCCTTGGCACTTCAAGAGGTTTGGAAATTGATATAAGGTGTAATCTCAAACCATTGCCTCAATAGCTCTCCTGCACATTTTTGTATTGCTGCAACTTCTGCCTGGAATATCGTCACATGTTTACCTAAGACAGTGAGATAAACGTTACCATCATCTTTCAAAAGGTTATTTAGAATAATATACTCCAATTATCACCCGTATTTCATATTACTGGAATTATATAAGCTTCCTATTCCAGGATGTGTTATTGATCCTTTTCGTCCTGAAACTCCATTTTTGATAGATAGTAGTACCGCTACTATTATTTATCCTCAGCCAGGAAAAACAGTAGTAGAAGTATCTGAAAATGACTACATCGAATTTTCTTGCCCTGGAAGTGACATTATAAGAGATCAAGTCACTTTAGGATCTATGGTTGTTGCAAGATGTATCGGTGGACAAATTTTCAATGTAGATGGGATAGATACTAGTTGGGATAGTTTGCAATGTACAAGGGAACCAATGCCTATTGTGAGAGAAGTAAGAAGTCATGAACTGAATGGCGATAATCCCAACGTTAACTGTTTCAATCCCCAGCAAAACATTTTAAAAATACTACAAATAGGATTTCAAGTTAATGAGGAAGTGTTTCTAGAGCTTATAGATGTTTGTTTCAATACTATGGATAAAGTACCCATTTATTCGTATTTTAATATTCCGGCTTCTATCAATAGTAGAGCTAGATACGTACAAAATCCCTTTTTTGAACAAGACGAGAATTTTTATCGAATCGGAAATAATCTTCACTACATGTTTAAAAATGGAGGATGGACAGTGAATAGGCTGTTAGGATTAGCCGTCGATTCAGATAAATATATTAATATTAAAAGAAATATTTTTATAAACAAAGGGCATCTAGCCGCAAAAGCTGATTTTATATATGAACCTCTTCAGAAGGCTACTTTCAGGTAAGATTTTTTTATTGTTAAACTATTTCTTTTATAATTGTAAATTTAGCATTGGGAAATTGGGAAACTGAGTCAACCGACATTTTAAATAGAGTACCTACCTAGATTAGGCTAGGTTTGTGGTCAGTGGGTCTATAAGGCACTCCACTGCGACTGTCAAGAGTCTATTGAGGTTAACACCTATTCAAATTTCAAATTCAGATTCTCAACAAAGCCGATTAGTTTATTAGGTGAATGATATCTCAGGTCCAAGGGCGAGAGAGATCAGATACCTGATTCGAGCCGCGGCGGTGCAGGCACAAATTATATGCTCTGCTGTTTCATCGTCTTCCAGACAAAGACAGCAGGTTGGATCTTCTGACAGTCCAAGTTTTAGCATATGATGACTCAGATGACAGTGGCCTGTTAGACAACGTAGGTCATGCCTGCTATAGTCTAACATTTGTTTGGAGACATTCTACGAAGGATGTATAAAAGCCTTTGAATGAACCAATCCTGGTACATTATGCCAGAAGTCTAAAGCTCTTATTGCTGTCCAGGTATTTAGTGTTTGTTTGGCAAAACTTATTGCGATGCCAATTGTAGGTTCTGACCGATAGAACCACGTGCAGCAAGAGAGTCTGCCTTCTCGTCTCCTTCCATGTCAGAGTGGCCAGGGATTCAGACCAGCAATGCTTTATTGAGTTTTCCTGATGAGAAGAGTCTTTTTAGGCAGTTTAAAACCAATTTCGACGATACACGGTGAGAGCTAAGTGCTTTCAAAGCCGCTTGGCTCTCCGAGAATTTTAATGTTGTATGAGATTGGCTTGCTCCTCTCTCTCCACACATGAAACAATGGCGTAAATTTCCGCCTGAAATACGGTTGCATAGGATCCTAGAGAGGTTGAAATTTCTGTCCTAGGTCTGCGCCCGTATAGTGTACCTAACATTAATAAGATATTCAACAAATATAGACAATGTAGAGCGAACGCGAGATTTAAAAACAACTACTACTACTAATTCAACTACACTGTACAGACAACCAGCAAGCGACATTTTTATTTGGCTTCAATGAGCTCTTAGAAAGCCATAACACGTGAAGGCATCATTTTTTATATCCTGGCATACAATTTAATGCTCTATTAATAAATAAAATCAATTTACAAAAAATATACGAGCATGAAAATTGCGTTGCAATAGACGAGTAATGTAAGCGCCACTTTACTTATGAGTTATGACTTCTCATGGAATTTGTTTGACTATGTCTAAATTTGAGATCCCGTGAAAACTCTGTTTACTTGTTTGATTGTCAGCAAACCGTCCACAACCTCGGTACACTTCCGTGGCCACAACCAAGTTTTGTTTTCTGCTCGAACACACAATTTGAAATGCGCACGCGTCTTTCAGCTTACAATTAAATCTGATCTATGCTTGAACAAACTTAATGAGATTCTGCAATGTGAACGATTTCAAATTGGTTTCTTCCAATCCGCTAAAGGCGCTGGATTCCAGATTCAGAGCTTAACATATTTCACTTACGAGTTCATATAATAACCTTTTTGGTGTGCCTCATCGATTGTTGATGTCCTTCTAACACATCACGTTGGAAGAAATGGAAAAAAGGCAGGTCTGTGATTGATCCTTTTCAAAATATCACAATAATGATAGTTTCATATGTATTACAAACCTTAATAATAATAACCCTAATCTTTGACTTAAAAAATTTGATTAGTTGATGTTTACATTACGCGCTAGCGACCTATCAATCGGGAGAAATCAGAGCATTCAAAATAGGATGCAGACGTACTTTTCGTAGTGGCAATGTGTCTTACGTATTTTTCTAATGTCCCACTGACAGTTCCCGTCAGGTCTGTACTTTCTTTACAAAAATATGCCTAGAAACACGGAAGAACATCAGCATTTTGAAAGTTCTCAAGTATTTTCAGTTAGAAATTAGGTAGCAGGTAATTAATAATTTCGTAGCCTCTTAGAATTTGGCTGAATAAGATCCTGATGATTTTATTTATCAAATGTAAGGTTAGCTATATGTCAAAATGGCAAATAAAATAAACGACATACCCAAAATCCGAACATACGTCACAAACGATGACGCACCAAGAAGGCGATTGTATATACTATAATAATTCGGTCTTTTATTTATTTACTTTAAGGATGCCAATGCCAAATGACCACATCCTTGTTCGTTGGGGTATATAGTTTTAGGTGTTAAATTATTAATGGTGGAATTCTGAGAACATCTGTAAGATCTATAAGCCGAAATCTGTAAGAGTTACAGGAAATGCGATTCTAACCTCACCTGTTACTTAAAGATTCGTAAATATTTACGGACTGGACATCTGTCACTGTAAGCAGTAAAGGGTGTGGTACAGAGCGTTGTATTAACAGGTTTGTTCCAACAACCACCTTCTGATTAGTACGTGAACGTTCGTGAACTTATTTATGTACGAATCAAACGTTCGAGAACCTGTACGTGAATTAATCCATGAACAGCACACTATGCATTGTTGGAACGATTCTACGACTTATTTTTAAACTGTTACCACTTTCAGGAACTTTATTACAACCCTATAAGTTCACGTTTTATTTATGTATGATTTATGTTTATTTATTGTTTGTTCAGCCATCCTTTGCCGTTACGTCATACATTGTCCAGCTTGCTCTCTCATTCATGAAATGGATGAGACGGAATTATGACGTCATTAACGTATTTCTTATCTAAGGTCGACATAAATTTTATCTGTTACTTTTGACAATTCAGTTGTCATATTTTGAAAACAATTCTTAACATATGCCATTGATTATAATTTTGAGGTTAAGTGTAAAATAACATTCAACAAATATAAGACATACGTAAAACAGCAGAATACGTCACCGATTATGACATAACGGCAAACAAACTATACCATTACCTAAACTTAAAACATCATATGACAGTTTGGACGGTTTGGACAGTTCTATTCATAGATAAATTAACAAATTTTTATTTATTTCTCCATGGTTCTACTGTTCTACATCCAAATCTCTTATGAAAATTATCGTTCGCCGACACGTTCATGAACGTGTCCAGTTTTTGTTGGAACGCACTTTTATCAGTCCGTGGAATTGTCGGAACTTGTTGGAACTGAATTTTGTTATGCGCATGATCGTGACGTTCATGTACGCATCATTTCGCTTAGTTGGAACAAACCTATTATTATCATTTTTCGTGTAGGTATTATTAGTTAAAAAGTTGTAGCATCATTGACATTAATATGAACGGACAATTAAATATTTCCGCCGGTATTTTGTTGGAAGGGGATGAAAATCCATTTGTCCATATTTTTTTGGGTATTATTATAAAATACACTCTCCATATTTCCAGAAATCATAATGAGAATCTAACGAAGACACTTAAGGGATCAATTGAATTTGTTTAATATGCCAGACAGGTATTTTAGACAAATGTTTCGGTGGGACAAGAATATTGTTCAATTCTTAATTTATCATTCAAGACCTCATGTTATGGAAAATAATTTGAGAATTCCGTTTGTAGTGAAAGTAATGATAAATAATTCACAGTCTTTTCACAATGCATTTAAATAATTGCGCCTTTAATTGCGCCACTAGCTCTTCCCACTTTTTTATTAAATAATATTCGTAATGAAAGTGGGGTTTTAAGTATAACTGCGAAAAATGTAATCATTTTCCATGAATTGTAAGTATAACTCCAATTGCTGAGGAGACGTATTTTAAGTTCTTTTTTTTACACCTTGTGTATACACGTATATTTAAATAAATAAATAACATGTTAAACATATTATTTCACAGTAGTTTTCTTACGCCATTTTTTTATTACAAAATGTAAAAATATCAATTAATATTAAGGTTCACCAGGTCGGTACAGACACAGATAATAAATACTTTTAATGGTTTTGAGGTTAGAATTTTGAGATTAGAAACAAAAGTGGAGTTGAAACCTATAAGGTAAAGATCTTGTAACTATGACTCTTACAGATCTGGTTCCAAAATAGCAAATTTTACAAATCTGTAAAGGTTCAAGTTACAGATCCTATATCTTACAGATTCTGTAGCTCATAGGTAAATTCTCAGAATCCCAACATTAATCATGCCCCTTCTTACAGATATATAAATGTGTCTCCTCAGTGGAGTAGTTTCAATGGTGGCAACTGGAATCAAGTCGAAATAGATGTCAGAGACTACGCAGCTAGAAAAAACCTCGATTTGAAAGTTTGGACCGGTATATATGGACACTCTGTGCTTCCGCATGAAAACACTCTCGAACCTAAAAATCTATACTTATACATCGAAGATAGTGACAGCAGAAATTCACCGTCTTTCCCAGTACCGGCAGTGTTTTGGAAACTTGTTTACGATCCTCTCAATCAAAGAGGTATCATTCTTGTTGGTCATAATAATCCTTACGAACCGGTAACAAGTAACGACCAAATGGTATGTGAGAGGGATGTTTCTGATCAAGTAAATTGGTTACGTTGGTTCAAGACTGACATCGTTAGGGGTTACTCATACGCTTGCGATTTGAATGACAGAAAATTCAGGAGTTTAATATACGTTTTACCACCAATTGATGTGCGGGGATTGCTGGTTTAGTATCAAATCACATACTAAGT
>CAJUYH010001739.1:1383-14393 GCA_910591685.1 Galerucella tenella
ATATATATCTTTATGAATACATTGACTCGACATTAATTCAACTCTATCCAAAATATTTAAGTTGAAATCAGCACGACAGACGAGCAAACAAATATAATACAATTGTGGCTTTCTATTTCAGTGTTTTAAATTATTTTTCGATGCATAAATCAAGTTAATTGTCTGATATTAATCTATATAAGAGTTGGATAATAAAGTTTTAATGATAGTTATTAGGCTGGGAAATTATTATTAATTAAGAGCTTAGAAAAGTTAAATTAATTTATATATACATAAAGGCACGAAAGAATATGGTCTAAATAAATAAAAAACAAATTGTGAATGAGTAGAAAATCATAGATGTTATTAAATAGAAAGATGTTTGTAGAAAGGAAACAAAACAAAAAAAAAAGGAGACAAAGCACCCAAAAGCATTAGTAGAAGAAGAGTACGATGGTTGTCGTAAGCATAAACGCGAAATGATTTTTATTCATCAATTAATTAATTAATTTTCGTCTATTTATATCTCACCGGGTTTTTTTTTACTTCTTTTCAAGTTTGCAAAGTAAAAGTTGATATATAATCGGTTATATCGCTACTCATTTGTGAAATTTATAATTGAAAATTCTTGTTTATCCATTTATCAATTGATTTATTTACTTATTCACTGCTATTTGTTTTTTATTTTATTTTTTACGTATTTTTGTAATTGAAAAGTCGGATTTGGAAAAATTTGGAAACGCATGTGTACAGTAATGTGAAAAATATTGCAAGACGTGCTAGAAAATTGATTGATTTAAACAGTGTCACATGACCCACACAAATTTTATGATGTCATTATGAGATATAATGAAATGTTGCGTTGCAAAGTGAATGTTTAGAATCACACAAAAATCTATCTATTGAATGAATAACGAAGACAAAATTGATTTATATTTTATTACTCATGTTAACAAAATGTGAAAGCTTTTTGTTAAAAAGGTTCTGTTCATTGGCACGTAGAAGTAAAATAGCATGAGTGTAAGCCAATTATTAATGAAATGCACAACACCTTGCATTATGATTCAGTGAAAATTATTTTATATCTTTGATTTTTTGATCATTTATTTTTATTTATTTATTTTTTCTTTGCACTATTTATGATAAAAACACACGAATATACCTACAACTACCGGTGTTTTCACACCATGATACAAGCTGATAAAGAACAAACTATTTCGCTTTTGCGCGCGAAAAACAGCCGCGAATTATTTCAATGATCGCGATGAGAAAATAATAAAAAATAAATCAAATATGGTAATATGTATTCCTGCTATATCAAACACACTCATCATACTTCCAATCACGCCCACAATATTAATTTACACTACAAAATGTATACAAAATATTATTGTTGTTTTGAAATAAGTAGATTAAAGTGTGGTGTAAGCGTTATGCATGAATTTTGATATAAAAATTCTGTGTGAGAGTTAAATTGTTTAATTGAAATAAGAGATCGAATCATAAATAACGAAAAAAAAAATTAATTTATTATAACATCAAAAAATTATCTGCAGCTTGGAAAAAACGTCAGACTTGTATTTTTTTGGTGTCAACTAACCTCGTCCTTGTCCAGGCCGAGCTACGGAAATATATTAAGCTCAGATTAAAAAATATATTTTTTTTCTTCTTTTTTTTATTTTATTTTATTTTTTTATTGTAATTAAATGATTGTTTTAATTAATAATTATTTCGTTTTATTTCCTCTGATATTTCCAATCCACGCTACAACACACTCTCTCGTACTCTCGCTCGCTCTCTTTGTCTCTTGTGTACCATAATACAATTTCCCCTTGGGTTTCTACCAGTTTATTTTTATATTAACTCCCCCTCGCTCATGTACATGATGGAAAACAATTTTTTCACAATGAAAAATAATATTGAAGCGCAACCAACGGGTCAAGCGCAAAATATGTATATGAATAATATATAATATTTAATCGAAAAACTGTTTAAAATATTGCATCGACAACGACACCATCGTAACATCGATCAGGCCAAGGTGAAATTTAGCGAGGCGCATTTTCATTTGATTGTTTTTTTTTTCTATTGCATTTATAAAATACATATACATAAAAAGTCTTATCACTGACAGCAATAAATGAGGATTGAAACAATAAATAGTGAATCGATAAACATTAAGACATAACAATGTATATTTATTATTATTTATATTTATATATATATATATATATAAATATATATTTCGAGGAAAATAATTGAGAAAACTTAAATTGGGTCGAATGAAGAGAGTAAGAAGAGAAGAAAGATAATAATAATATGGCAGATAATAAAACTCACCTCGTCTGTATTGTAGCCATATAAAAGAAGATCAAAGGGAATGGCAGCAACTAAATCAATGATGAACCATCCTCGCAAATAATGAATGGCTATTTTCCATGGTCCTGACACCACTTCGTCATTAGTATTGACAAATGTTGTACGAAAGTTGATGAGTATATCAACAACAAATGTAACATCCACTGTAAACAATATTAAATATTGTAAAGTAAATAAATATAAATATTAATAGGATGAATAAATTTACCAATGAGATCAATGATGACAATGGGATCATCGCTGTATTTTTTTGCTTTTCTACTGTTGTAATCGGGTTCACCCAACAGGAATGCAGCCACATATGGTGTGAATATCGCAGTGTACATGACTAGTAAAAGGATTATCCAATCCCAAGCGGCTTTGAATGGTGAATAGTGGAGTATTGTCCACTTGTGAATGCGCGGCGATTGCAATTTGTATTCTGGCAACACGTCAGCACCGAGTGATAAAACCTGACGATTAAAAAATTAAATTAAAATTAAGATATATTTCATCTCAACAAATTATTGTCAAGTATTTGAATTGCCAGCGGATTTATGCAATTGAATTGGCAGGGATTTAAGTTCAATTGAATAATGTATTATTGAAATTTTAAGCTACCGAACTCTTGGCAGATTGGCTGGCGGAATTGGTTGACGCACCATTTTTCCCCATTTATATAATGATTGTAAATTTTAAATTAAAGTGTACGAGTGGCGGGAAATATAATAACATACGGTTCCTTCGACGACAATATTCATACTGAGAAATATTAGGGTCGTGTCGAGGGTGAACAGGTCAGAGCGCACTCTCGCACTACTAGCGGCGCTTCTGTATACCGCTTCTTCATCCCTCTTTCTTTCTTTCTTTCTATCTTTCTTACTTATACAGTGGTGCAGTCACTCCAATTGCACTTGAGTGTTTACTATCCCGCCAACGGAAAAGAATATGTTGCCGCAACGTACAATACTTTCTGTGACACTTTATATTACTATATTGTCGATTGAAGATAGATACAAAGTATATATATATATATATATATATATATATGAGGGTTGATCTCAGGCAGCATCAAATCAAGTCGCCTTTCAATCGCTACATAGTTTGCTAGACAGATTGACCCTATTTTTTTTTCATATTCTACCAATGAAATTCAACAATTTTCTTATATGATATTACATTATTTTCAAATATATATGAATTTTGTAATTGATTACCGTTGATAAAGTTGAACCGAATTTTTGTCGCTTTCCATTTTCCAAATACGCACGTAAAATTCTCACGGACATTTTGACAATCAGTGTAAAATTCATTCTCTAAATAACGAACAATTAATTTCATTCTCGCGCTGTTTCATTCGTATTTTTACTAAATAATTTCTTCATTTTTATTATTTATTGATATGTTTTTTTTTTTCTTTTTTTGTGTTCTATTTATTTAATAAGAAAATATATAATTGTAAATGTTGATACAATTGATCACACACGACAATGTGTTTTCGTGTTTTTCCAGCCCTCACCACCAATAACATCATCCCACATTGTGTCAACAGTATCAAAACAGATATTTCTCTATATATTTCAATAACAAATAGGAATTTTTTTCTTTTTTATATTTTTGTTTTTTTTATTTTTACTCAACAAAAACCACAGTATTGTTCTTTTGTCTGTTTCATTTTTCGTATTTGCTTTTCAGTTGCATATAATAGAGAAACATGCTTGCACTCCAACACGCGTATGTCAACTAAATTCTGTAAAGAACTATACAGTGAATATATATAACCTTACGAGAGTTTCATTTGAAACCGAGGTCGCGCTGACTCTTGTAGAGGTTCTGCGAGTAATAATATCCACCAAAGAAAAAAGTATTCGACGCTTGCTAGTGAGTTTATAGGCATCAAGAGAACTACTGAACTTTCATCGCCCGCGCGCGCACTCTCATGATTTTAAAATAGAATCTATGGTATCTATACACAATTTTCCGCTATATACCGCCATCCATAAACTTTTTCCGAGTGTGTCATCATCCATTCTATCTCACTACAATTCAATTAATAATCATCGAAATATTTCAATCTATTGCCCAAAACTATTTTTCAACTTAATTTCAATTAAACATATTTAATACATACAAAAATAATTGTATTCAACAAAACATTTTTCATTGGCTAAATTGAAATCTAATAAATTAAAGTGATTTCTTTAATGGCTACTGTATCATGCAATTGTGATGAATAATAAATATCACCTGGTGACATCATACAATATGACTGATGTTAAAACTATTCTATTAATCTAATAAAGTATATCATGATTAGTTTTGCAATGCATGGAAGCGAGAAATGAGAAAATTTTACGCTTCCCTTGCGCATTCATAAAACATTTCCAAACATTATAAAACGCTTGGATAATTTACGAGGGTATTTACCTTACCAAAATAATAAAAATTGTCGTACACGATAAAATATCAATACAATATTTTTGATAATTCATATAATGAACATAAAAAAATCGTAATACTCTTAAAATATCAATTAATAATATATCCACATCCCTTCAAAAACTTTCTAGATTAATAATAATGAACTTAGGTACACTATCCACGTATACAAACTTATCCAATAAGGTATGATGTAGAGTGTTGCTAAAAGTCTCATATCAAGACATAATACCATCCATTTTACCTCTTTATGAATAGTACCCTTGAGTTGAGCTTGTTGTGGCCCGCCATTCTCCACTAAGAGACTCTTAGTACTGCTACCCTTCACTCTAACGCTGCTCCATTTTTGTTGAAACGACAAGTGTTGTGGTGATGATCCTAACGGCTCAATAACAATTGGAGTTGATAATTTATCTGGTTCTCTAAATGATCCACCACCGCCACCTCGTATCGATTGATGTCCAGTAGACTTTGATGGTGCCATTGTGTCTATTGTTACACAATCTCCAGTCGCATCACCGCCTCCCTGTCCCAAAAGGTTCTCTGACATTGCCCTTGGGGATTTAATGCACGTCATTGTCGTTGGTACAAATGTGTTTGCTGACGATACAGACTTTACCACTAAATTTTTACTTTCACGACCCCACTCAGCCAATTTACGTCCTAATGGAATTGTAAATGATCTTTTGGGCCAATCAATTGTAACAAATGTCGTTCTAACACTTCTAGCATTTATTTGCTCTGTCTCTTCAATCTCCTGATTCAATTCGCATGTTTCTTGATGGCGATTGTTTCGGATTGGGCATTTTCGTGTGAGCGGAAATAATGAAGATACTGATGATGATGATCCCGATGATGAAATGGATGGCGATTGGGAATAGTATTGTCGTTGAAATGACCTATTGCCACCAAATGTCGATGCAAATGTATTAGCTTTTCCTTCTGTATACTCTTCAGTACGATGAACCCATCCATGGTAGATTCTTGCAGGTTTTTTATCATTAGATGAACGACTTGAAAATGTTGTTGATGAATCGCCGCCATCGCCACCGCCTCCTACACCGCGATAATCTTCGCCGTTGCACGACGCTGATCCTCGTAAACTCGGTAAAAATGAATAACAAACATCCTTTTCAGCGATTCGTGCTAAATCTGAACCTGCAGAATCACTTGTAGTATCGGACGTTGGTCGACGATAATTAATCGATGATTTTCCGTCAATTCGCTTCCGTCTTATTACAACTGGTGGCGGAAAATTGGCATGCTTTTCAATTAAATACGTCGATGCCTCCTGATGTTCCTCACGATTCCGCCTGTTGGCACTACTGTCAACCTTCCAATTCCATTCCTTGCCTTGCAGTTTCGCCTGCAACGGCACGTCCTTTATTCTCTCGTGCAGCTCAATTTTGAATAATTCTATTAATCCATTTTATTTTATTCACAATATTATTCCTATTGGTATTACGATGATTGTTTTATCTTTGTATTTTTTATTATTTTTAGTTTTTGTTTCATATATATATATGTATATATATGAAAAGGTCACAGTGAAATTGTTATATATGAAAGACAATGTAGTTGAATGTAAAAAATGCCATTCAATCGATGTATTTATGTTTTAAATTTGTATTAACATCAATATCTGATTTTTCTTCATGATTAACGCGTATTGATAAAAGGATATAAATAACAATTAATAATTATTGGATGGAACATATCAACAGTCTCGTGTATGTGCGGTGATTAATTTTGTATTTTTTCTTTGTCCCTTTGAATTATTTCAATATAATTTTAATTAATACAACACTTTAAGAAAGAATTCGGTAATGATTCACAAACTTTCTCAACGTCAGTCTTGATAAATAAATAAGTTCGATGGTGCATAATACGAGACGACTGGATATATATTATTGCCTTAAATGGATTGTGCGTTGTTATCAATTAATATATAAATATTAAATTATCATTATTTCATTTCTCAATTCTCGTGAAATATTTTTGTCACGAAATTAAAAATCAATTCGCGTAAATACTTTCGACGAGTTCACTCACAATATAAAATAAAACGAACAATGTACCCTTCACATTTGTATAATCGTTACTCTCTGTTTATTGACTTTGTATAATCGAATTGTTTTACTTTTCTTTTTCTTTTTTTTTTTTTTGTCCTCGACAAATGTCGACGTCCACGTCGAGAAGATGTGCGTTTCCTTCACGTTTATGATGTCAGGTGATGCCAAACGCCCCGGATTATCATATCCGAGCACGATTACCGACAAACCATTTACATGGTGAAAATTTTGCAACCTCTAAAACACTTTGATACATCACAAAATGCTCCAATACTTCTAAAACATAATAATACTGATGATTCAATCCAAAAATATATCTTTCCACATTATTCAACGTAAATAAACACACAGCCTCCTGCTGTTTATATAATTGTATATGAGACTGCAACAGCACTGTACACACTGCGTTGTGTGAAAATGCAAACAGTGCGTCGTGTCCCTGATATCTTCCCTAAAAGCGGAGTGAGCACAACCGCCACCTGTATACAAGAGAAACCTATTGATTTCACTCTGACAAAGTGGAGAAACAGTGAGATATAATGTAGATGCGCAAGCGCAAACATTTCCAGGGCTTCGACCGTATAAAATTCCACAACATGAAAATTATCAATATAAAAATATATATCTAAAAACATTATCCCATCAGAAGAAATGAAAACCGATTGATAATTATTATTTAATATTAGAGAATTTTTCATCACTATTATTGTCATCACCAGCTCACCTCTTCCTCTCGCGGTTTCCATCGGTCGTCATTTTCCTCCTTTTCAATATCCTCCACAAATTCATGAAGCAGCCTAATATCTTGGGGGCTGGGGGACTCAGCAATCCTACCAACCCCTGCGTTCATTGTGCTGTGGGGCGCCAGTTCACACAGTACACCACGACTACTCTCATCCACAATCACAATTGTATTTTTTCCAATAACGTCTGAAATATCGTCGCCCACAATTTCCTTAAGCGTTGTTTCCTCACGATCTTGCCAAACAATCAATGACAAACTGGTGCAGTCATTATTATTATTACCGTGCCAATTTAACGTTTCATCTTCATTCTCAACATCGCTCATTGAACAATATTTTATTTGCTTTTACGTTTTATAAGCATTAAAATACGTATACGTTTATGTATTTATATTATATTGTTTTTCCACTTTATGTTATAGTGAGTGTTGTGGGGTTTCAATTCTTGCGCTTTATCACCACCACAATTTCTTGTGGGTTATTGTCCGCGGCAAATAATCCAACAAAGTGCACCTTATGATATATCGCGTGACTACATTGAATAGCAACAATGGCTATAAATGAATCATCAAGTGTGGAACTAGGCTGCGAATTACAAAGCAGGTCGTGTGACATCTAATGATTTGACAGGTGGTTCTTGGAAATATTACTCGATTATTAATGTAGAATAGAGAAAATAATAATAATTGTGCTTATAAAATATCGGCTTATGGAATAATTTATGAAATGATAGTGAATGGAAGTGAGGACAGAATGAAATGCCAGCTCAATAATTATTTTATCGACATTTCACGATTTTTTTTTTTAAACATTTCCAATGTAATGTTTTTTTATTAATTGAATATTGTGAATGGAGTAAATGAATAGCAATCGATATATTACAATTGATTCTTTGTTGATGAGTGTGTACACTTTCTATACTGCACTAGCCCCATATAGTCTAAATATATACGACGATTTAATAATATAAAAACATACGAGAAGTATATATGTGAAATGTTTGTACAAAACTGCAAGGACACATTAAAAATTGATGAATCTTACACTGCTACTTAGTCAGTTAGCAGAAACAATAACATTTTTCTACGTAATAATATAATAAAATTATTATTTGTTGTGTGTTGTAAAAATAATATGTTTATCTATCCATTGAACAATTAGATTTCGTTGCTTTGGGTGAGTATTGTTTGTAAATTAATATTTTTCTCTTTCTTTCTCTTTTATGAGAAAATCCGAATTATATCAATGTCAATAGTGAATTAATATTTATATAAACTTCAATCATATTGAGAGCAGTCAATATACCGGCAAAAGTAATAATATTTATGCGTTATTCGTTTGATATTGGCTTATTAATTAATTTTTTTTTTTCTCCATGAAAAACTCTCCTGGACGATAAATCAATTTATTGTCACTTGTTACTGCTATAGCTATGGATAGCGATAATAAAAAAAATAATTAATTTTTAAGTGCGCGTTCGGACGGAAAACGGAAGGATACGATAAAATGACGAGGCAGGATCCACTGTGCTGATCGGTGGACACTGCGACACTGACTATTACGCAGTCTGGCGGTTCACCCAAGAAACATTTTCCCCGCGTTCTCCACTCACCGCCACTTTCAATTGCACATCGCGCCATAGATGCTTATAAACGTACAATAAAACTTTTGTTTTTCATTTTATTTATCGTCGTTTATCCATAAGTTTCCCTTCATCATTATAAAATTCTCGAGGACACTTAATTAAATAGCTGGGTAGATAAAATATGTATATACGCGAGAAAGAATTTTTTTTTAAGGGAAAAATGTATAGGTTAATAAAATTTTTTTTTTTTAATTACCTGAGCCACTTTTTCGCCCATATTCGGCGTATGCATAACTCCCTGGAAGTATTTCGCCGAGCCGTTGTCCTGAAGAGAGAACTGTGTCACGAGAGCAGTTGTAAAGGGTGACGAGAGATCATATATAAAATAAAATGAAAGTTAGATAAAGAAGATTAAGTGAACATTAATTAACGTTTTTTCCCACTAATTATTTTCTTTTCCGTTTTTTTCTTTTTATTTAATTAAAACATTGTCATAAATATAATTGTGGATGTGAAAACAAAAATGGTTGTGGAATGGAAGTATGAGCTATTAAATATATTCATGCAATCATTGAATTAATGCTTGCACACTATTATATTTTTATTCAATTAATTGTTATGTATACTTCTTAAATAAACAATGTGAACCGAATGAATATGTGTATACTTATGTTGGGGTACAATTCTCAACACACTCTGGCAAGTAGCTATCAGTTAAAAAAAGAATACGACAACTATATATATGTTAGGTAATTTGACTTACTTTATGTTTAACAGAGTCCGAGCCCATTTGGCTGAGCGATGGTGACTTTCTCTCCTTTGACGCGCGCCATCGTTGAAGATCACTCTCTGACGCTACTCCAGGAAATATTTTTGAGTGTTTGGTTGCTAAAAAAAAAAATTATATTCGACATAATGGATGATTATATTCTGATGGCGATTGATAATAGGTACAAAAAAAAAAAAAAAAAAGATAGATATTCATAGTAATGTCACGCATAAACTCTACTCTAAATTCGCTAATTATTATTATTTTTTTTTTTTGAGTTAATTTAGCGAGACTCAGAGACAATCAGATGTTTTATTTATAAAACTAATGCTTAAGAGTCTCGAAATTTAAAAAAAAAAAAGCGATTATTTAGTGGTGGCCAGTGTTGTTGAATTTTTTTGTCGCCTTCTATATAAGCTGCATCCAGTGTGGTATATATATATATATATTGTATGGATAAAGAGACATAAAAAATTTGTAATAAACTCCTAGTGTGTTATTAACATAGCTGGATAAAAACTCGTTCAACAATTATAGATGATCTACAATGGTTATGTTACAATGAATTAGTATTATTAATTATTTATCTATTTTTTTTTTTGATTTTTTTTTATTATTTATGAATGATAAGTGCGGATAAAGATCCTGATAAATGTCCAGAAGCCTAAAGAACAATAGAACATAGTAATAGAAGAGATCAAATAAGGCCTAAGGAAGCGCAATCGATTATCAATTGGTCAAAAAAGAAAAAAAAAATGTCAGTGAAAATTAGTTGAAAACAAAAATAACAAGAAAAGAAAAAAAGAAAAAACACTCACATTATAATTATGATATTTAATTAGTTTTTCAAATAGATAAGCTTTCGGCTGTGATTGTGAAAGTCAGCGAGAACAAAGACAGAGATAAAAAGCCAGGGTCTGTGAGCTTTACAGTGTGTTGGGTTGGTAAGTTAGGATTTTGTGCAAGCGACATCCGGCATATTGCCGCGTGCGCTTTTTTCCTTTTTTTTTTTTTTTTTCTTTTGATGTAAAAGCTTCTGCGCGCGGTGGTGGCGGGACTTTTACATTCCGTCCACCCAACTAAACGGTCTGCATATCAATTTGTATGATCTTGTTATTTTTTTTTACATTTATTTTTCTTTCATTCGATGTCTATTTTTTTTCTTTCTTTTTTTTTTTATCATATATTTTACCTTCCATGAGATTATCGACCGTTGCTGGCCACCGCTCGAGCTCAGTCACGCGTTCGCTCCCTCGACCCGCTACTAGAATATTTTATCTCAGCTTTCATATCCAATTTAATTTCAAATTCTCATGCTTTTTCTATTTATTTTATTTTTTTATGCAATTCTATTTTATTTTGTTGTCAATAATATATATGTATATATAAATACATATATATATATTTATCATTTACGATCGATCCGAGGTCACCAATAGATAATAAACTCTACGAAAGGGTAGAATTGTAGTAAGGTTATACTATCGGGAGATGGCGCTAGCAATTTATACCTCAACACGGATACCAACATGATAAAGTCATGACGCGCCAAATAAGAATTTAAAGTGAAGGAATCGAAAGAATGTAAGAACTACGAGCTTTATGGATGCAACAACATCGAGAAATAACACTGAGGAAATTGAGGAAGTATTAAAGAATATCCATTGAAACAATTATTTTAAATTGTGGATAAATACAAGGTGACATCGAATACGAACACCGAGGACATTAAAAGGATGTGACGACACATGGACACATTTACTGAACGATTACAAATCCAAAATGTTCAAACACACTCTCTTATCACAATAATTACTGGTAAAATAGTTTACCTAATAACAACAGAACATAAAACAGGATTAATGATGGATAATAAATGAATTTACAATGTAACTTACGAACGCTGCATGTGAGACTTCTGCATGGTATTCTAGACATATCAGATTTGACCATTCGCCTAGAAATTGCATCCAAACTAGCTGCATGTGAAACACTTCGTGATGGTCCATCATTTCCGTTTCCTGGCGACGAATTTTGGCCTTCCCAAATTCCAGATTTTGGCGAAACCTAATCCCGGACAATAAGTATTAATTCAAATGAAAAGATAAAGCACCTGTATTTCCTGGAAAATATAGTGCAACAAAAGAAGTATATCAGAACAATAGAAAAAAAAAACATATATATTCAATTAACCGAAACAAAAAGAAAAATCGTCCCGTGTAATTGAATTTTTTTATTTATCAATTAATGGCATGGTGAAAAAGAAAAATTAAATTGGATAATTGAATTAACTTGTGAGATATCCGGATGAAAAATGACTGTATCCACAATAAAAGACTAGTAAAGACAGACAGGAGAATCAACGTAATAATTTTACTAACGTCGCTGACGCCTTCGGGACTTGCTATTGGAGCAGCATTGGTTATTGTTGTGCACGATCTTGGTGAAACCGGAGCGCCATGAGCACTGTTGCTTATTGGAATTGGTAACGGTGGTGGTGGACCTGATGATGGTGGTGAGGTGCTGCAGATCCTTGTGGATCCCCATGACTCCACCATTGTTGGAGAGCCGCATGTCAGTGGGCTGCAAATGAATCATTACTCAATATGGGCCATTCAATATTTCATACAGACAATTCTCACCATGAACATAAATTAATTTAATTCAATTATTACAAATTTCAATAGCTAACGGTAATCGCCATCATTATTGCCATCATCGCCATTACAATAAACAGCAGCACAATATTACTTACTGTGTACCAAATGGATAAATTAGTTAATATAGCAGCTAATATTGGATACACCAATGAAAATTGATGATAACACATGGAAAAAAACAACGAGTCACAGAAATGATCGATAGACGGACGCCAGGTCGGAGGTCAGCTGGCTTCGGGATTGCCAAGTGTGTCAGTGTTAGGTCAGAGTCCACCAATCGATATATACACATGACGACAATATATATATATAAATATATATACATATATATAAACACAAAACTACCACTACAATAGTATATAAACTCAAAACTTTGTACAATCGACTACTTTAAAAAACAAATAT
>CAJUYH010001739.1:14493-29856 GCA_910591685.1 Galerucella tenella
TGTACATGTGTGTGTGTGTGTGTGTATGGGTTGGATAGGTATGAATATTTGTATGACTGTAGATATGTGCGACAAAAGCTTAGACGCTCATCAGACCTTGAATATGTCCACAGTGTAAATTACATCTGGTGAATATGTTTATATCATTTAGTCATTTGAAATGTCGACGTTGTATCCGGTGTTAAAACTTCAGGGTTCCCCATTATTTTATCAACCCCAATCTTCCTTCTTTCCCAAGCGCCATCGCGTGATTTCACTTCAACAATACAAAATGTTTGTGCACATGGACATACACAATGTTTCAATGAATTTTGTATATACTTCATTGGTGTTGTCAGCTACAATGTGACGTGTGGCTAACTCGGACTTGTGTGTTTAACTTGCGTGTCTCCCTTGCGACTAGTCTTACTACTAGTCCAAAGTCCCTTCATCATTTTGCCTATTTCATTTGCTAGCTTGTCTGCCCAACTTGTATGTCTAGTATACATTAGCACACAACTCTGCATAGCACGAGGACATGAAAACATGATAGTTTTTAATCACACGGACCTCTTCAACACCACAGCCAATTCATCGTGATTTCCCTGGAGCCCTAGTGTTTTTTCGTGTCACCAAAGAATTGTAGGCAAAGTGAGCGAGGTGAGTAGAAAAAGTAATTTAAAATAAAAAATGAAATGAAATGTAGGACAAACTGGACCACTTCAATATATCTTTTTATTTTTTTTTCTCTTCCTTTTCTCGCTACCCTCTTCTAAAATATATATGCAGACCCACAATACGATGACGTTGAATCCATACTTTAATCCATTTTTAATACATAAATAAAGTAATTTAAGTGATTTAAGATGGTAAATGGAAATTGCATGTAGACCTTGAAGTAGTGGAATGACAACTTTATTTTTTTTTGTCTGCAACGGTGAATTATTGTTTTATTTGAATTGTCAGTCGTAAAGAACTTCAAGTCTATCAATCGCTCGATACATGCGTGGTAAAGTGTAGTTAGATGAATTGCGGCCTTTCCAAAAGAAATGGTAGATCGATTGTGATGGGAAAGTGGCAGTAGCTGTAGTGGCTACGAACGCGGTTGTGATGTTGTTGTTGGTGGTGGTGGTAGTGGTTGTAAAAAAGAGAGCACAGGAAATCGAGGTTCTTTTCTTCACAATGAATAAAGGTGAACAATAAGAATAGAAGATGTAGACGAGGAAAGAAAAGAAAAAAAGAAAAAGAAAACCGAAATTATGTGTGAACGATTTATTACAACTTGGTATTGGTTGACACGATATTTTTATCGTCAATACAAATTTCAAATTGACACGGCACACAACGAATAGCAATCAAGATACTTGTGGAGATAAAACGCGAGTGTATTTATAAGAATTACCATCCAACTATATCTATACGCGTGTATTTTTATGGAAATCGATAATTAATAATTGAATTTTCAATTAAATACAATTGCATGAATCAATAGATAATTTTAATTACCAATTTTCTGATACGTCCTCGTCTAATATGGTCCCGTCGGCAAGTTGCCGATGTTGAGGCACATTCGATGTTGCACGTGGTCGATTTCTCACTCTTGGTGGACCAACAACACCAGTTCTGGACAATCCAGCACGAAATGACGCCCTGGCCCTATCAACTAATTCCAAATAAATATCATTAAATATGTCATTGTAATCCAAGGTAAAAGTTGGTATATATTTAAATATATAATGTACATCGATTATATTATATCGAAATAAAAATAGAAATAATAATGATTTATATTGTGTATGGTAACAATTCATAAAAAAATTAATGACAAAGAAGAATTTAAACATTTATATGAGCTACCATAAAACTTTGTAAAATAACAAGTGTAATTTACATGAGGAATGAATGTTAAAGTGACAAAATCTTACGAGATTTAAGATTTAATAGGAGCTTGTGACTGGACAAAGTGGTGATCAATCATTGACAATACGATATATGGACGACAACAGATGTGAAACTACGTTGCTGGGGTATATGGAGACAGCCGAACAGTCGCGTCAGTGACGACAAACAACAACGGCGACAAACGAAGACGACGACGAAGACGACGACTGTAACGTTTATTACCAGGTCAGGGTTAACCATTTAGACGCGCGTTTGCCGACTGGCCGCCGTTGCAGAGACCTCTAAATATAGTCTGCAGGCGTGTGTGGACGACCACACAGCATATTCCAGATACGAAAATGCGATGGGCATAGATGTTGATGTGTTTTCAACACTCATCTTTCTTCCTACTGCTTATTTACAATTAAATTCAACTGTGTTCCGCAACTGAATAATCTTAAACTTGTGCACCTGTCCTCCAATCATTCGATCTCAGTGCATATGACTGGTTGGTATTCCAACTTGGCCTATCATACTGTGAACTTGGACATACTTATGTTATTATAATAGCCGACCGCATTATGCAGCGGTATTTACATACATATACATATACATATATTATTCAATCTTGGCCAGTGCTGTTGTGATGATTACTTGACAACCTACTTGCTCAGGGTGTGATTCGACCTCGTTGAATATTATGA
The DNA here is from genome assembly GCA_910591685.1 of Galerucella tenella. Taxonomy (NCBI): domain Eukaryota; kingdom Metazoa; phylum Arthropoda; class Insecta; order Coleoptera; family Chrysomelidae; genus Galerucella; species Galerucella tenella. The sequence continues at coordinate 17,058 of CAJUYH010001739.1, forward strand.
GGCCAGGTAGGGTAGACGAATCAATGGATATTAGTTGAATTTAAAAGTTCTAAGGGTCATGCAACGATTATTTTTCAGTAGAGGAGAAAAAGAAATAAAATGGAAATTAATTATTTGAGAATTGATTTAAATTTACTTACATCGTGTTACGAGTCGATTATTGGCAGGACTGGGCGCAGGTACAACCGGTGGTGGTGGTGGTTGAGCACTAAGGTCTTCAAAGTTTATGATCTGCAGGCAAATGTCATCCACCTCGCTCTTTATTGGCGCAATGACCTCGCTACATAGGAATTTCGTGCCTAAAAAAGAACAAAGTGTATGATAAGAAAATAAGTGAAGGAATAAAAATTAAAAAACACTTTATAGAATTTTTTATATGTTTTTAATGTATATATATATATATATATATATATATATATATATATATATATGGTCTTTTTTATTGACGTAATGTATTATACTCCGTGAATAGAATGCTGTGATATAAAATAAAAAAGGCACAATGAAAATAACAAAATAGTGGAACTAACAATTATAGTTGAATTCTGAATTATTTCCGCAATCATATTTTTTTATTAAGAGGTAAAATTTTTTGAACTTTCCCACAGCACAAATAGAGTATACAGAGGTGGGAATAAAAAAAATGTTGTTTTTGTTTGCCAGGAAGTTTGAACTTTATTCACATTATATTTCACCAACTTGACATCACTCAATGAACTCCAATAGAATCTTCTATCAGTATATCAATTTTTTTCTTATATAAGGTCAAGGCTGTTATCAATATCCCGATGATGTAAAAGAAAAAGAAAAAAAAGAACCCATTGGAAAAAAAATTGTTTCGTGCGCTATTATTATTTTTATATACTCTCACATACATTACATAAAATATTTATGTAACGTCAGTGTATTGTTGTCATATTGATAATCCTTAACAACAGTTTACCTGTCGGATGTTATATCATCAACAAAGAAAATAGCCGGACATATTAGCGAATAAAAGAGAACAAAGAAAGGCATTACCGACTATCGACTTTCTGTAATGAAACATAACAATATGCCCCCACATGTATTTATTAAAGAAAAAAATAAAGAACAAAGATGATGAAAAAAAAAAAAATAATAAATAAATAAATAAATAACAAGCGAAATAATAAATAAAATGTGGGAAAGCGAATGAAGAATAAATACAACGTCATCCTTTTTATTTTGGCACGTAGTCCCCATCACATACACAACCCCTTTACCCTTCTTCAATTTACTAAAAGACAATGCCAAAATTACACCGGCAAAAAAAAATAGTAATAACAATAATAAAAATAAAATAAAAAAACATTAAAAATATTAAGAGCACAGCAAATGAATTTCTGATACTGTCAATATTCCATAGTGATCGACTGGGATATAAAATAAAAGACCCTTGGTGACTGCATGATACAGAACAATGAAATTGAAAAGAGAAGAGAAGCAAAAGAAAAAAAATTATGTATCGAAGATTTAGTGAACGATACCCATATATATATATATAAATGTTTTTGTTTGAAACTTTTCACGTGAGTAAAGTTGTCTTTGTCTGAAATCACGATTGAAGGCAACATCATCTGGTGAATGTTGGTGGTAGTGGTGGTGGTGGTGGTGGTGGTGGTGGTGGATAGACGAAGGCGGAGGAGTGCAAGGATGAAGGTGGGAATGAAATGGATATATAGATATTGAGAGAGGACACAAGGTGAACGCACCCTGTATATACCGGCAAGCAGGTTATAGGCGGGGCAATAGTTGCATGGGAGGCTGTGTGGAAGGCTAGGTATACGCTCATCGATCCAAAAACGAGGGGTGCTTGCGCTAGAACTTATTCTCCCGTTCTCTCACTCACTCGCTCGCTCACTCGCTGTGTCGACGCCCAAGACTATATACTTTTTGGCCGATGCTCTTTTCTATGCGGCGCAACAACCGCAACACAAATCTGCAACCCCTATACACAAGGGAGACGTCAAAGACATTTTTCTATATATATATATATTTTTTTTTTCTTATGGCGACAAGGCAATTTTATTTTATATCTCCAAAGAATTAAAATGTATAATTGATTCAACTGTAATCAGAGCTATTGTACTCGAATCATATCATTATTTATATTGTTACGTTGAAATAAATAATTCAATGCAATCAAAGTAAATTTATTATTGAAAAAAAAAAAAAAGTATATATTCAATGAATTTATATAATTATACTTTAATTGCGATTTTTTCTCTCCATTGAACCGTATCAATAATATGCGATATTTTTTTTTTCAAGTGTTAACTATTGTCAATAATATCTCGCCCTTTACCCCGGCATTACGAGCGATTTGTTGCTATTTATCTTCTGCGCTCTGCCGTGAATCGATGGGCGAAGAGAAAGAAAATGAAAAAAGCGAGAAGAATAATAAAAAAAAAAAAAAAAAAAGAACGAAGAGGAGGAACAAAAAAAAAAGGAAACAAGTAGTTCTTAAACAGCTTATCGACATAAACCGAACCCAAGCTCTACCCAGTTGAGTGTGGGCAAACACAACCGCATATAATAATCTATATACATTTTCACTAAACAACCACAAAGTCGACCTCCTGATGCTCGTGAACGTATTTTGGCTCATATCCAAAACAACTTGAACAAAAATACTTTCGTAGTAACCAAATCAAAGAGTGCGTGGGATGTGTGCCAGGTAAAACCTGCGAGTTCTCATGATGAGGAGATGGTATGTGGGCGGAAATATTGTGAGTGAGAGAAAAATTTCCATGATTATATTGATGTGATAGGGTTAGTTTGAGACAAATGATCACTATGATGATGATGATGAGAAGAAGGTAACAAAGAATAATGATTATGAATATGAGGGTGATAAAAGGTCGGTGGCAGCGGCGTCGGCGGCGGCGGCGGCGGCAAATCAAATGAACCGCAACAACTGGTTAGTAGTTTGGGTCAACGGCTGCTCCCACCAATTGGTCGATGACGCTTCTCTCGGCCTCGTGACGTCACTACCACGTGAGTGCATTGCCCCAGTGACGTGTGCTGGTACGCGCCGAGAACGACGACAACCACGACGACGACGACGACGACGATGATGATGAAGAGAAGGTGGTGGTGCTTTCAGCCGAGACCAAAGCATGAAAATATAACGGACGCGCGCGTGTGGCCCCCTTTTTTCAATTGTGCTACAATGCGCGTCTCTCACTGTTGCAATCTACATTTGCAACTGCACACTCTATGTATAACGTCCATCCATATATCTATATAAACGTTGAAAAACTTTTTCATTGACTGTAAAGAAACAGTATGTAGAGAGGATGTGTTGAAAATTTTTCTTCGTTTTCAATGTTTTTTTTTTTCTTTTTTTATTTTTAACGATGAAAGAATAATAAATAATTATTTGAGTTTAATAAACAAACAGTGGGGGGAGGGTTTCTTCTTCTATGTATTTCCTTCTATATTACTTCTCTATTTGTTATTTGATTTATTTATTTTTCAACTTTTTTCCCACGATGAATGAATAATAATAAAATCAATGAAAGTGAATTGGGTATGCAGGTGACGGGATGTATCTTTGAATAAATGAGTAGACGTGAGAGAGAATCAAGGCGTGTACCAGACAAATGTCCAAACGAATAGACGCGAATGATGAAATAAATACACAAGTGTCCAGCAGTTGTGTATACACATATATTGTCTGAGTATGGAGAACAGGTCACGATGCGTAATAATGGAACGATCTTGAGTTTTGTGTACGACTATGATAAATTATACAGCAGTAAATATCGATCTTTGACACAGCTAATATATATAAATATATTATAAAAGGTCACCTACTATAAAGTAAAGTAAATTCAATGATTCCGCCATTGCATAATATAATTAACCAACATAAAAAAAAAGAAAAAAAAAGCAAATAAATAAATAAATAAATGGTGTATAAATTGCTGTTAATTAAATCATTTGTTATTTTTCTTCTATGATTTTTTTCTTTTTTTTCTTTCAATTATTTTCATTATTAATATTTAAAAATGTCAATAATCAATGTCAAATTGATGAACTATATTACATTGGCAAGCGAAAATTTCGTCATTGTTTGACAACAATGACGGATTTGAAAGCCAAGTATTGCCGTGTATTATATATAGAAAAGTTAAGTGGGATTTATATCTCACCGTCTTTTCTGTAATAGAGAATCTCAAAGTGCTTTTCAACTCCAGCAAGAAGGGCATCACGTAAAGCGGCGATTGCATGAGGTGAGGTCATTGGCCCATGAAGAAAGTCGCAAACTGCTGGGCGTTGCATCACTTCTGCCCTCGAGTAGCCGGTAAGCCGGCAAAATCCATCCGAACAGTAGATTATATGACATAGTCCTTGTTGAGCATTGGCTACCAAAAAGCTCCTATCTGTAAATATAAAACAATACATACAATCAAATAAATGGATACATTTAAATATAATTTTCATTCAATGTGTAATAAATATTTATATTTTCTAGGATATTTATTTATATTAGTTATTATTAATAATATTTTTATTTTTTATTATTGCAAAAGCAAAGTGACTGCAATTATTTCGAATTGTGGGGGCGACTTCCGGCCTTTAATTCAACACTCTAATATGAACCGTGACCTTCATATCCTAAATGCGTCGTGTGCAATATAACCAGTGTAAAATACGTGCCTATATATATATATATATAATCAGAAAATATTTTCTCACTGTGCACTCAGTAATGACTGTGTGGTTTTATCTCAATTTCATCATGAATATTAAAACTATTGCGCTCATTATTATCCTCAATCAGAATTAATTGATAAAGAAAAAAAAAATTAAAAAGTTTATTGCATTAAAGTAGTAATAATATTAATTGCAATGGATTATTATTTTTTTCGCATACTTTCAGCATTCAAATGTGCAAAAGAGAATTATAATATCACGTATAATAACAAATTATTTTCCCTCTTGTGATTTTAGTGAGCAACTACGGCGCATGATGTTTTAAAAATAATCAAACACTCCAATGAATTCGTTCATCGCGCATATGACAAGCGCCCCAAAGAGAGGCGCCTCTGTCTTTTTACCCATCATTTACACACATATTCATAAATAAAATGGAATATATAATGCGCCTGGTAGTCATTCGAACAGAGCCACATGATTCAAGAAGAAATAAATAGTAAAAAAATTAAAAAATTAAACAATACCGCAAATTATATTTACATTCACGATGATGAGTGAAAAATATTTGTGTAAAAAAAAATACACCTAGCTCCTCACTTGCCCCCTATCTATATATATCTATATATAGATATATATATATATATATATCTATATATATCTATATATAGATATATATATATATATATATATATGTATATGTACCTTGTTCCATTATAACCGAACGAACGACAGACGGTGCGGAAGAACTTAAAATGAAATTTTCAAATTTTTGGCGCATTGCCAAACCTCACATCAATATATACATTTATATACGAATATAAATTTATAATATTAGTTATATTTATATATATATATATATATATATATATATATATATAACAGACCGCTCAATAACGAAAAAATAGATGAATCAACTTAAAAAAAAAAAAAAGAAAAGGGAGAGAAAGAGTGTAACCACCGCGATATCTGCAATATTTTGTATATCGGTTTCCGTTACATATCAGTCTTCTTTTTTCTTTCACCTCCGGCATCGTTTCATTATCGAAAGAATAAAAATACATATAATAAAAAAAAAATAGAAGAAATAAAACATAAAAAGGCAGAAGAAACGGGACACACAACACCAAACATATTTTCGTCGTTTAAAAAACCCTGAATAGAAACGTTCAAAGTCGCGCCATTGTTTCCAATAACCACAACAGCAACAACAATAATAATAATAATAATAATAATAATAATAATAACATGTATGATAATGATAATTAGAATAAAAAGTGGGTCACACGATTTGTGTATGATGTGTTGAGGTTCCCTCCGACGTCGAGGTCACGTTCTGGCTGCAAACGTTGCGGAAAAATGATGCAGACATGGTGTGGTGGTTTCAACGAACACACATAGGCCAGGGCTATGCTACCAAAATGACGGTATGTCAGTGGCGGAAGTGCTAAACTAGGTATTTATGCAGAGCATCCACAGAATTCAGGATGAATGAAAGCATTATATATATATATATATATATGTATATATTGATGAAATGAGGTGGTGATAGTTTATGGTAATGATGAACTTTGATTGTAGAATCGACAGGGACGAGAATGAGAGGATGATAGAGGAAGAAAGAGAGAACTTGACAATTGAAATTCTTCCGAGTTTATATATAAATCGTTCATTTTTTTTTTCCTATTTTTTTTTTACCTTTTTCTTCTATCCTATATATGTGAATATTTATGTGTGTCACAAGAGATGAAGAAGAAGAAGAAGAAGAAGAAGTGGAGCAGAATGACGTGATTAGGATTCAAAATGACCAGGAGAAAAAAAGATGACCATCAGCAGAAATCTTTTGCCTTTTTTTTTTCTTTTTCTCCCAATTGTGAATGTAATTTTTTTCCTTGAAGAATATTAAAAAATAAATATATCAAAGTGAGCTCATCTCTATTCACAGGAATTCCAGTTTTAGTTTCATTTATAAATATATATATATATATATATATATATATATATTTATTTGAATTTACGACGCCATTCGTTGACGTATTAGAGTCCTTGAAATATATTGAAGTGTTGAAAAAAAAAAGACATAGCACATGGAATGTATTATATTCCTATTGCACGAATTGTAAAAAGAAAAATGCAGGAATATAATGAAGATTTTTTTTCACATAGTATCGATAATGTAAATTGTTTGTATCTATACATATATATATATATATATATATATGCGACTGGAGTTGGTCAAGGAAAAGCGTCAGATTAGAAGCCCAGACATTTGATGGATATTTGCAAGAGTAGTGGGCTTAAGAGAAGTAACAAAATAAAAGCAAATGATTGTCATGCAATGTGAATATGCAATTGACATGTGGCATACATACTACAAGTCTCCTTTTTTTTCTAATCTATTTTTTTTTTCCATTTCTTACATAAATTGACACGACTACTTTATGGCTTCACGTTAAATCTATCCCCTTGTGTCAATCCCCATTAATATCCCAAATAATCCGTATCAATGCGTTCAATTTAAGCTACAATTTTTTTTATTATTATTATTATACATACTCAGTTGGACTGCGATTTGATTGATTAAAGGCTATTCATGAGAAAGAAATAAATCTGAATTATTGTTAGATATATTGTGATACTTGTGAACATGAACAACAGTAGTGGGTAGATATTATTCAACAATTCATTCTGTCAATGTCTTGGAATACAAAGGACGAAAAGAAAAAAAATATTGCTCCTTTCTTTCTTTCGTTTTTTTTTTTCCTCTCTCCCTCTCTCCCCCTCACCCATCAATATTATTTTGTAACACAAACATTTATTGATTGCAATGAGATATCATTCATCATATGTTCAAATGTAATTGTTGATTGACTCATGTGACATTACAACTGCCCTGGTATGACGATAAAAGAGGTCGAGACAACATCACGCGACATACACTATAATATCATTCCTTATATGTATACTTATATTATATGTATATTTATATACACACATACAGGGTTGTGGCGTCGATGTATATCATAATGGTTAACTGATGGCATTATTGTAGTTTCTGTATCGAGTGCTCAATTATGTCATTATTGCAATAGATGAAATTTATTTTTCTCTGTTGTTTGGGTTTTATTAAAATTATTGGGTTGTTTGATATAGAGGGTTAAACGTCAAGGCCATGGTTGATTGGCTGAATGTTTTGTTATAAACACAAGTGCGTGATCCAGTACATTTTCCTTTTTTTTTTGTCTTGTTATATTTGGATTATATTGTTTTATATCTTACCGTGTGTATCAAACTTCCGGATGATTGTTTCGATGATGGTGGTTCTTGGTGCAACGTGGCCTCTTCTGACAGGCATTGCAATCAAATAATTATATCGCCCGGATCCTTGAAAAGGATCCGCACGCACTCTATTATGATTTTATTTATTTATTTATTTTTTTTTTTTATATCACGCACAACAAAAGCACGACAATATTAATAAAAAAATGGAAAAATTAATAGAATTTTAGCACCAAAGCTTTTTATTTTATTTATTAACTTTTTTCTCCTTCACTATCTATATAATTCGCGATAAATGGAAAAAACAAACAAAGAAGAAACACTTATTATTTCACTATCGATTACTAAACGTATGAATTTTTTTGTTGTAGAAAAGCACAGCACGAATTGAGCATAATTATATATATGTATATTGATATATATATATATATATATATATATGTATGTGTGTGTGTTTTTATGTGGATAGATTTACCACTTATTTAAACGCACTTCAATCATTCGATTTTGTTTATATGAATTTTGCCTTATCTATTTAATTTTATCGTGTTTAAACTGTTTCAATTATTTTTATAATGGATAAAACATTGAAATTAATTATTAATTGTTATTATTTAATATGAATATAATGTTGCTTATTTGTTTTCGTTTTTGTTTCTTTTTCTTTTTTTTTTTTCAATTAAAATGTGTATAAGACGATATACGCTGAACATATTGGCGTATTTACTGAAGACATTGCTGCTGAAGGCCAGTGTGAATGCGTGTGTTTTGTTGATGATGTGTAAAATGGTGGAAAGTGGCCGGCGCCCGAACTCCTGAATGTCGTTGATGACTTCGAAAAAGCCAATGACGAGTGGTTAGGAATTTTGATATTTCGTTGCCAAGATTTTTGTTGGACAATTTTAACCTAAATCTTCTATGTTATTTTTTCAATATTATTATTATTATTTATTTATTTATTTATTTATTATTTTTGGTCTCGTACGTGAGAAAAGCGCGGAGAAAAACGAAGCAGTTTATATATAGATAATATGAAACAAAGATTCGTGAAATATACAATATATATACATTTATGTATTTATGTATATATGTATTTTTATAATATACCCGGAAAAAAAAAAAATGTTTTATTTTTTTCCATTAACTTTGATCTCAGAAGAATTGTTTATATTCTGCAAAACACTTTTCATTAGACCAATGTAATGTTATTTTTTTTATTTAAAATTACTCCTCCACGAGCCTGCAGAGAAATGTCTCGAGGGTTTGTTGATTTTACTTGTGTTATTTTATTATTTTTTTTTCCTTTATTTCATTCCTGTTAATATTTGCATTTGCTTTTGTTTTTATATACTAAAATAATAAGATATATGTAAACAACGTCAATTTTAATGCTGCATTAATTTTTTTTTTTACGCGTCCAGATACTCATTCGTTTGAAACCTGATAAAATACCACTCGTGCAAACACAAACATACATATACACAAATAAATATGTATACATATAGAAATACGCCGCTGTTGCCGGCGTTTCTATTTAGCCATCCACCATATTTGCAAATTGCATTTCACGCGGTATATAGTATCCTCCAGTTTATATATTTACGTCCCTCCCCCGAGACGAGATAAATGCACTCGGTGATTGTCGGTTATTGCCTTTCAGTTGTCACTGAAGAATATCAACATACCCAGCACACAAATTCCCTCAACAGACATATTCGCAATGTCACAATATTTCTCATCGTCATCATCATCAATTTCATCATTGTCATCACAATATTGTTGATCCATTCATGTAATACTATCGCATTTGCCTTCACATTCAATAAGGGCTCTCATCCAAAATAATTCACATCAATTTCATCAACAAACACTGCTGACTATTTGTCCTCAACATATTTTACCATTTTTCTTCCTTTCACTACCAAAAATTCATTCGCTCAATTGTTTCATATTATCCTCCACTTGGTTGTCGTTGATTGTATTTTCCTTTTTCTTTTTTTTTCCCCTCTTGCTATCGTTTTTTTCTTTCTTGTTTCCTCTACTTCTTGTTAATAATATTATGATGTTTAAAACAGAGTAGAGTTATTTTGTGTGTGGCAAAATAGATATTGAAAATGATCTATATGAGCACAAAAACGACTAACCTGATGTGAAGGCACGTGTTGGTTTATTTATTTTTATCTTTTTTTTTTTTCTATTGATTATTCTGCGACTAATATGTGTCAAATTTTATCTCCAGTTTTTTTTTTTTTTCTCCTTTTTTCTTTTCGTTTGATTCTTTATTTTATCCTTGAATTTGGTGTGTTCATTCAATTAATCGTTGACAATTAAATTAATGGAATCTTTTCCAATAATCTGCTGTGGTGTTATTCTCATACGCATTAAAAGTACCCAGTTGGTCAGCTGATGTGAATATTTTCTATACAAACGGCAGTCAGCACCATCCATCCACATATACACTCGTAGCAGCGGTTAGCTCACGGACACTTATTTTTGTACTTCATCATCACTATCATCATCTGCCAGCGGATTATTTGTCACGCATTCCGTGAAACTCTTCGTCATCTCGTTCATCTTCCCACCAACATACAATTCACACACCTGTTTCAATCTCAAATAAATTCCCACATTAACATATCAAAAATTATCAATTATTTTTTTTTACCATTTTCATGATAAATTTATCCACTCAATTTGGCAATTCAATACCACTATTCAAATTTAATTCCACCGACAATTCAACAATATTGACATGATATAAATAATAATTAAAAGTTTACAATGATTGTCGTTGCGGTAAAAATGAAAAAATAAAATAATCCAATTGATCATCAATTTTTAATTTCGCAAATAATTTTTTTCATATTATTCTTTTTTATTTATTTATTTTTATTATTATTTATATATATTTTATTTTTTTTTTCGTCACATTTTGACTATATAAGAAATGACGAGCTATGAATTATTCAAATTATTCGTCTTTCTCTGAATTAAAATGATATTTTCACGTTGTCTATTAAATATATCGACAGCTGATTATCATTGTTGTCCGTTGCTGTTGCAATTATTGTTTTTTATTTTTTTTTTGCTGTTGGTATTGGTTGGATTATTTATTGTGTTACAATTTGTTGATGTGCTTATTTGTATATGACGGAGTTGGCTTTTGTCGATAAATTGTGTGGAATTGAAATTGGAAGTTGAATGCCGATATAAGACACAACACGAGCGACAAGCCGACACATTCGTGTCGACGGTAACGAACGAAACGACGCGATCACACACAATGAATATTACCAACCAGGCTAAACCAGCCAGGCTGCCTGCCGCTGATGGTGCGCGCAATATTGTGCGCATGAGCAAATAATAATTCTCCCACTATTATACACGGCTAAATTGTCGTGACAACACCGAGCACTACCGAGTCAATCCGATTCATAATATGTTAAAAAATGCGAATGGAAAAAATTAAAAATAAACAAAAATAAAATAAAATAAATAAATGAACAGTATTGAAAGAGAATCTTCGCCAATCGACTGTGTCATTTTGACATCGACAATGCAGTGCAATGACAATCAGGTACTATATATATATGTTGTATACTATAAACCGGCTGTGATAATATTGATAAGAGATGCGGATAAGGGAGAGACAATATTTAACATGTTGCATTTTTATTTTTCTCTCACTTCTCAACGAACTTTTATACTTTCCTATTTTCTTTTTTATTTTTTTTTTAACTGCCGCTCTCTCTCTCTCCACTATTCGTTCGCCGCTATTTGATTTATTTTTCACGTATTTTATCTTGCATTCTCTATCATGAACAACATGTGAACTTCTATAAATGTATCGTGTATAAAAAAAAAAAAAAAAAAAAGGGAGCGGAAAAAAAAAATGAAAAATGCACGTCAATGGTGCGATGAAATGAAAATTGGTGATAACGTCACGACCCAATTTTTTTTTGACTGACTTGATAAGCTTCGCCAATATTTTTTTGTCAATATAAATAAGCGCGAATATTCACCGAAAAAAAAAAAAAAAAAATGAAGTAAACAAAAATTAAAAGAGCACCGTGAAAAAAAAAGCAAAAAAAAACTAAATGATAAGAACGAAAAAAATATATATATATATATAGAATGAAGAGACGATAAAGATATAACTTTAACCGTCAGCCTTTACGAGCCCGCAAATATTTCCTCATGCCGATGAAACTAAATCCAGGCGTTCGCCGCTGCAGTCATTTGGGATTCGAGTTCAAAGTCATAAAAAAGAAAAAAAAAACCGTCATCCAACGATATATTTTGTATCACACCAACCAATAATTCCAAATCGAGTGACCTCATAACGTCTCTACAACCATTAACAATATATATATATATATATATATTGATAATTAATACAAACGATTGACCTTGATTACGCCAAAAAAAAAAAAAAATAGAGAAGAAATTGTAATACCTCCATCGCGATCTTGGCATAACGCCACGTTTGATTTATTGAATATTAATGCTGTCAAGAATATTAATAGATTACTATTCTCTGGTAAATGTTTGCGGAACATGTACGATCGTCGTTGTTCAAATTCTCCATAATAATATTAATAATAGTAATAATAATAATAATAATAATTAATATTATTATTATTATTAGTAATAATGGCATTGGGCTTGGATAGTTCGAAATTGAATACGAAATGCGTCGCATTGTAGTGGATTATCGCGTGAGTTGGTCGTCAAGTACAATCAGACACTGGCCATGTATATGCATCATCCCTTTAATTCTACATTCAGCACGACATCTCACGAGTTAATTGCATGCTGACGATTCGTTGTCATTGGA
>CAJUYH010001739.1:30256-45971 GCA_910591685.1 Galerucella tenella
TTAACTGTCCCATTCATTTCTATATCACTCACTTGTATCATCCGCCCATTGGTATATAATTAAAAAATATATATATATATTTTATAAATTAATATATAAATATATGTATATATATGAAGAATTTTATTTTGTCATTTGTCACAATATCAAAATGAAAAATTGAATTTACAGACAACAAACATTACGCGCCAATAAACAATACCTATTTTACCAATGAATAGTGAACTAACTGTTTTATCGATCTGGCTGATAGTTTTGTTTATGATGGCGCTAGTGCCGTATTCTATATTGTATATATATGTATGCAATGCACTATACATATTTTGAGCCGTATGTTATATATTGTGTACAAAAATAATTCTCCATAAATTTCATCTTCTCCAACGGGCAATGTGAGCGCTGCTCATCATCATTCGGTTCCATTCGGCCGATTATTCCTCCCTATCTCGGCCATATTCGTATAGACAATTCCACGGGGTTCACGGGACTCTATTCAAGGAGCCCCGCCCTGCCGCCCGCCGTCAAACCGTTCTCGTCTTGCAAAATTGCCACTGGCCAATATACCAACGACTGCTGTACGTGAAAGCAAAGATTGGCAAGGCAAACACCACCACGACATCCACATTGCAATTGATTCATGGAGTAAAATAAGCATCGTATTACACGCGTGCTATCCACCATAAAGAACAATCGGATGATAGAGCGTGTGACCGTGTGTGTGTGTGTGTGCGTGTGTGTGTGTTTGTGCAAATGTAAAATATCGCAATTAATATTGGATTTTTTTCATGGTGCCGTTTCATTATGAAAGAAATATAAAACACACAATTGTGAATAAAATTGTTTATCAATTGTGATATTGGCGAGACAGTGAAGAATTTCATCGGGACATAGTGGCATTTCCATTTGAAATTGCAAAATAACGAAAATTTATAAATTACCGGCACTATACACACAAAAGAATGGTGTGTTAATGTGTGGCTGTTGGTATTTAACTGCTGGAGTACTCTGTGTTCACCTGGCACACTCTCGTGTGTATGTATGTGAACGCGTCTAATTGTAACAGCCAGTCAGAGTGCAGAGAGAAAACGGTCGAGAGGAAGAGAAAGAGAGAGAGAGAGAGCGAGAGCGAGGTAGTGGTTAAGAGAAGGTGGACGAAACCGACAGAACAGAAGGCCGGTCTTGTACACGAAGTAAGTTGTGTGTGGTGAGTTTTGTGACGGGATTTTATTTACAGTGCAAAATAATATATATATATATATATATATTATTATTGTTTATTTTATTATTAAATAAATCGAGTAGTTAATTTATTTAATCATTGTTCATAATTATTTTGTAGGGGAATTGGAAAATTGGAGAGAGTGCAAATAACGGCGTATTCACGTGAAATTAGTGACGGAATAAGTGTAATTTAATTGTGTTGCTCATGTGAGAGAATAATTTATGATATAAAACTGATTGGCGAAAGCGACGTTGAAGGGCGAGAGAGGAAGTGTAGAATTAGCGACGACCAATCTTGAAGAGTGGCAAAGCTCCGTTTGGGAGCACTACCAGGTAATAAAATATCATTTATATATATATATATATATAATTGTTTATTAATATGTGGGTATTTTATTTTTATTATAGTAATGTGATTGTATTGAATGTAAAATTGAATTGTGATGGATGATATTGTTTGAATGTTGGAACGTATAGTCATTTTTATTAGACAACGACGACAACGACAACGACGACGCGAGAGAGAAGATTGTGCCAGAAAACATGGCGGCCGCCTAGTCTCCAATGCCTCTGTCAAAAAAAATTTTTTTCTTTTTCTTTTATCACTCAACACTTCATTATTATCCGTAGTTAGCTCTTCTTTTTTTTCTTTTATTTTATAAGTAATTGCATGTTCTTCAATAATTAAATTCATCATTTCTATTAGGAATTGTAGGAAAGTGTGAAATTTATAAAATTAATATGACTCACACTCGTGTGCACACTCAACTTTTTTTTCTTTTTTTTTTCTCATTCGACAATTGGTTCCTGGCGAATAGCCCAAAATATATATATTTTTTTCTATTTATTATTATTATTATTATTATTATTATTATCTCAGTGCTTTCGACTTATTTATTTTGTCCAATCATTTTTGTCTACTGGCATAAATGACAGTTGTACATGAATTCATGATGTAATTTCTTTTTTATATTTTCTTTAGTTTCTTATTATTCGCATTCATGTCTAATTGAAGCGCATTGTAATTTTGTGTTTTAATTATTCGCGTGAGTCAATGAATATATTGAGGGTCCAATGCGGAATTTGATGTATTTGGCTGAGGATCAAAGGACAAGATGGATTTTGTATAAAATAAGAAGAAGAAGAAGAAGAGAGAGAGAGAGACACAATGTGAAAGGCGAACGGGGACGGGTCCGAGGGGCGGTAATACGCACACGCGTCACTTTCCTCTTGCGTAATGCGTGTGTACGCGCGAGTGTTTCAGCGCATGCGAGCAGAAAAAGGGGAGAAAAAGATGTGACGGAGTGAACGAAACAAATCTTTAGCTTTCTAACTGCAATACTTTTTGCCTCCGTCTACTCACACAATATTCATGTCCGCATTTATTTATCTTTTTTTTTCTTCTTATTCTTTTCTATCTTTTGTCATTTTTCATTTATCCCATTCTATTTTGCTTACTGCTGAATTTTTATTTTATTTCTATTCTCCTCAACAAACTTCAATTTAATTATGTTCAAATGCCACTCTCAATTCTCCAGGGCGTACAAGCACAAAAGCACAAAGACGAAAAAAAAAACACATCAATTTACACGTAGAAAAAAAGTAAAAAAAAATATAATAAATAGACATAATGAATGACATATGTCTTAATATATTGCACAAACACATATTTACACGAAAGCGAGAGAAAAACATATGTGACATATATTAAATATGTCATGATGATGATTCTCATTGGTCAGTCAATTGATATGGTGATGCAGTTGTACTCTTAACTGGTTTAATTGCCAACAGAATATCGCGCACATGCTCTCATTACATTCAGTTACATATCTCATTTTGTTAATTGTCAATTATCACAACGACAATGAAACATATTTTAACTTGAATTCATTCGATAAATTCTCAACAATGACTATTCTATTTTTACAAACACTTCCTTTCATTCTACTCAATCAATTCATACATTTTTTTTTCTCTCTCTCTTTTAATTTTCCGTCTTTATTAAACACAAATAAATAAATGCATGTAAAAAATAAAATATTTAGAAAATTTCTCGAGTAATGGGAAAAAATAAATGAATAAAAATGGAAAAAATAGTGACGTAGTGAGACTGGATTCCGCGAAATGGTTAGTAGGGCGTATTGGTTAACCTCAAAGTAGAGGGTCAACGTATTCGACGTGGATCGTATAGTATACGAGAGCATGTGAGAGAAAAATATATATATATATATATATATATATATATATATATATGTCGCTACTTCCCTACGCTTGACCGGTCTCTTTCCTACAACGTTCAATGTTCCCTCGTTCATGCTAACGATCAACACCACCGGATGAATTGTCCCTTTCTCACTGTCTCTTTTTCCTACTTCCCCTCTCGTCTTCTACTATTCGTTATTTTAATGCATATATATATTTTCTCCTATATCTTGACCAATCATGCATACCGACAGAATGGAAGCGATCAAACAGTGAATTATATAAAGTTATATATTAAATATGTATTTTAATTTTGGAGCTCTACATTGGAATTAATACGAAACTCTTGAAATTGTGCACATACATGTATATATGTTGGTTTATTCTACATTTTTCTCTTTTCATTGACGTCATTGTAATACTGTAAAAATAGAAAGTCTTTCTGGCTTACGATTTATTCATTTAACACTCTCATACTATCACATTTAAAAATTATCTATTTTTTTTCTTCTCTTTTCCTCCCCAATTCTATCAATTTTATTCTATTCTCATTATTCATTTCAACTATTACATTGATAAAAATATTTAACATTCAAGAAATTATGGGACAATGTATTCAAATTTTTTTTTGTATTATCATTCGTTTAATTCAATTGATAAATCATTTTTTCTTTTCTCTTCATTTTCGTTAGTCCAAGCTCGAGATCACATTTTCAATATTGGTAGAATGAATATTGTGTTGTATGTGCTCACAGGCATTCATCACGTTTCTTTGTATTGGACATGATGGTGGGAGGGGGTAAAGGAGAGAAAGAGAGGAAATATAATAGATATATGTATAAAATGTAGTAAATGAGGTGAGCTTGCGTCGGCGCACTGTTGCACTTTGCTATATTCCATCTACGTCACGGTGTATGGCTGTTTGACGTCATTCACCTCTTCGTTCACTCTTTTCTCCTCGTCCTCGTCTGGCTCCTACTCTCTTGATGATACATTTGCCGGCTTCCACCCTCGCTCACACCCTTCATAAATGTAAACGTCAAGAATATTCGCCTGCAATAAAAATATATATTAAACTATTTTTTACATTACTCTAACAACAATTGCAACATTCATTCTCTTCATTGTCATGATAATAATCAAATTGTTTTCTCATTAATACAACATCAAAATGTAATTATTCCATTTTTTTTTCTCTCTCTCTCCCTCTCGCTCAATGTAATTGTCTCATTTTCGGGGTTAACAAACTTAATTGTAAAATATTTTAATTTTAACAGTGACAATTGTGACACAAAGTTCGACCTATATCGACTTTAGTTTTGATAAAAATATCCCATTCACTCTCTATTTTTTTTTTTATATCCATTTATTTTAATATATTCATTCGCGTGAAACGAAGCATCTCTTCAATCTCTTATTGTAAATATAATATTGACTTTAAAACAGCAATATCAGTGCAGAAAAATAAATAAATCGAATAATGCGCGAGAAAAAAAAATAAAATGTAAATAATATAATTATTTTTCCCGTTCTCTCTCTCTCTCTGTCTCTCTCCGTCTCAAACATCCTTTGCCGTAGATGTTGAATATATATTCAGTATTCCTGAAGATAGAACCACCTGCTTTAGTCGAGTACATTAACGAACCGTATAACATGTGCCAGAGCGTAACGAGGAGGAGAGGGCTCGATATTATTTAACGGATAGACGCTTTTGAAGCGACAACATATAAGTACCATCTCGCTTGTTGTCTAATCGAACGTGATGTGCTTCGCTCCGTAATACACATACACACATCCATACACGTACACATGTAAAAAGTAAAAAAACACGATATCATGAGGGCAATGGGGTTGAAATGAGTCAGGTGGATAAAGTGAGAGAGCAAAAAAAAAAATGTAGGATATATAGCAAACAGCCGCAACCTGTCACACATTTTTACAATGGCCACCATATTATATAGTTGAAGGGTTGGCCGTTGTGGCGCCACAATTCGACTCTTCTCTTCATAATCACATACCCTTAAATAAATTTTATCCACCGCCCTCGCCCTTGAATAATCACCGGCCTCCCCAATAACTCCCCTTTCGCATTTGGTCTACACAGCTTTTTTACCCTACCATCTATTTCACTCTGTTTATCGGTTCGTGTGTCGCCGCGACATTTTGCTCTGGGTGTGGTCTCTTCGTCTCGATTATTTCCACACGTTGTGGTGGGTACCTTGTGCTTTTTCCCTATGGCTTTTCTATATTCTATAGAGACTATTGTCGTATATATCACATAGTTGGGTTAGAGCCGAGAGTCGCCACCAGAGTTAAAACTACCGCAGTCCCGAGTGGGGCGTCGAGCTTTCCTCATCGATTTGAGCTTGCACACAAAAGCCCCTATACAACCCACCAACGCAACCCACGTCATCTTTCGCGCTGTGGCCGAAGGGCTCGTGCTATTTTATTGTATATCTCGGTGTTACTTACTATTGTCTGAAAATTTTATGCAAGCACAAGTGCAAAAAGCCATATTGCCGGTTGTTACGCGTGCTACTCTGTCATAATCATAAAAATAAAAGAATTAAAAAAAAACGAGAACCAGCGGGTGTTTAACAGTTCATTTGACAGCTACAAAACACACTTCTTTTGCCATTTTATTGGCCGTTGTTTCATTATTTTGTGAGTGCGTGTCTATGTAAGTGTCTGTTTTGCTTATATTTTTATTTTGCTTCTTTTTTTATCTCACACAATTATATATTGTGAATTTTAAGTCAGGCATATGGCAAATGTCAGGTGTAAAAGTGTAAAATTCTCGTTAATTCAATACCGGCTTTTTAATCTTGTACTTTAATGATGATTATTGACGGGGAATAATTTTATATGTGATTGTGAATGTTTGCAGAGCTAATACTGATTGTATAAATTGAGTGAGTTGGGGGTTTAAAAGCGTGAAGTGATATAGCGGATCAAGTGCGATATTTAACATAGTTGGAAAACATTAGATTGGTGCGTTGTAAATGAATATGGAAGGGTTATAAAGATATAATAATGATACTGTCGTGATGAGTTTATGTAAGTGACAGAGCAAGAGAGTGAGAAAGAGAGAAAGAGTAAGTTTGAATATTGATTCTATTTGAACAATGAACAATTGTAATTTTATTTGGAATTTAAACATCGGGTCACTGTTGAATGAATTGATTGATTTATAATACGGTATTGCCTCTCTGTTTCCAGGGGCCTTTCATTGCAAAGTCTTTCCTGGTTTATTTGGAAGTCGCGCATGCGTATATTTATTACCCGGTGGAAATGTGTTGCGTGTGTATACCCTGTATAAAATAGTCTACATGGAAAATTTGCCGGTTCCTCATACAGACACAGTCAGTCAACTCCAAATTTTCAAATCTCAAACAATATCAATTATATTTCATGCATTGTCAAACTAATTTTTTTTATTATGATATTCTAATGTTGCAAAATTGTTTCTTCTTTTCGTTTTTTTTTTTTTTCTATTTTCGTATTTAAACTGAAGTTTCAATGTAACATAGAGGGGTTGAGTGTGAGCGTGGGCCAACATTCTACAAAGCTGTAGACTTAAAATATGAGATAGACATGCTTACAATTTACATGAATATTTGTGTGCATGTGGCAATTTGTCAATGTAATGGCAAACGAATCAACAGGTATACTGTTGATTGGCAGAAAAGAAAAAGAGAGAAAAGTGAAATGAGAAATTATGACCTCCAATTTGATGATTTATTTTTATTCTAGCGATATTTTAATTGCAAAAAATTTTGTATATTTAATATTTGTGTTTAATTGTTTGTTCAGGGGTAGCAACGACTGTGCAACGAGAAACCGAAGGCGGTGGTGGCGGGACACAAGAGAAAAATCACGACGGAGGATTCGGCTGGCGTCAGCAGCAGGTGGCAAAGAACGCGGATTGGTTGGTAGTGGCGTCTATTGGCGCCAACGTGTTAGTGTCGCCGTGTGAGATAATAAAATTTAATACCGAGAGATTGAGAAGAAAAAGAAGACGCCGGTCGTTGCTACTTTGATTGAGTTTGACGGGGAAATAAAAAAAAAAAAAAAAGATAAAGTATCGACTCAATTGTGTGGATACAAGCACACGCACACTTGCCACACATTATCATACCGTATACATTTTGTTAAGCTAACCGATATTTAAATAAATAAATCAATCATGAATGAATTGGAGAGTCTTCGCCTGGAGGCGGAAACATTGAAGAATGCAATTCGGGTGAGTAAATGTATTTATTTTTTGTTTCACTATTCACCCAAGTATTTTCACTCGCCATAGGATGAAAAATAATAAATATAGATATTGTTCGGAACTTGTTTCATTTTTTTTTTTTTTGTTTTGGCACAGACCACTACTGATCCAATAAGAGTTATCAAATATATATTTCAAGTGTATACATTTCAAAGCAACAGTTGCCAAGAATGCACGTGCATTCGGTAACTCTCACATTATCTTGTTTTTTTTTTTTTATTTTTATTATCTCCAGGAGATGAAGAGTCTCTTGAGATTTGGCTCAAGTCAAAAGTGCCATACTTGGCATGAAACTTCGTGCCAAAATTGTGTAAGTCACCTCATCTCAAGATGAGAATAGAGCAAAGAAATAAAAAGAGGGGGGGTGGATGGACGAGAAAAAAAATTTAAGAAAATGTCAATGATGTGGGCAAAAATAAAAAAATTTACTTTTTGTCCCAGCAGTAACCATGTATTGGTTGTTAGACAAATATTGGTGAGTCAAATAGGCGAAATTGTGAGAGAAACGAAAAAACGAACGAGCTAGAAGAGGCGTGTATGGTAGTGGGTACTAGGGCGCGGCAGAACCGTCGCTTCTCTGATCAATACACTACCACACCATTCGTCGTTCTCGCTCTTTACATTTTCTCGCTCTCACTTCAACTCGCCAAATTTACGTGGCTTATAGCATACGCAGTAGCTCAAAGTATACATATATTGTGGTACGGGCGAGACATCCAAACGGAAATAAAAGAAATCACCATCCCTTCCTATCATGTACATGAAAAAAAATAAACATAAAATGGAAAATACATTTCCTTATATATATTTAATCGTTGTTGTTTTTTTTTTTTTTTTTTTTTCCTTCAATTTCAGGATGCGAGAAAAGTGGCGTGTGACACGAGCCTGGTACAGGCGACATCAGGAATGGAGCCGATTGGTCGAATACAAATGCGAACGAGACGTACGTTGCGTGGCCATTTGGCGAAGATATATGCGATGCATTGGGGCAGTGATTCCAGGTAATTTGAAAGGTCCGCTTTAAATTAATATCATGTTTTAATAGAACTGCCATAATAATAAATAACATTTTAACATGGAGCAGGAATCTCGTGTCAGCGTCGCAGGACGGAAAGCTCATCGTGTGGGATAGCTATACCACAAATAAAGTTCATGCAATACCATTGCGTTCATCGTGGGTAATGACTTGCGCTTATGCCCCATCAGGTAGTTATGTAGCATGCGGCGGTCTCGACAATATTTGCTCTATCTACAGTCTCAAGACTCGCGAAGGTAATGTTCGTGTTAGCCGAGAACTTCCTGGACATACTGGATACTTGTCATGTTGTCGATTTCTCGATGACAATCAGATTGTCACTAGCTCTGGTGACATGTCTTGGTATGCATTATGAAATAATATAATTATATGTGTGAATAAATGACGAAAAGAAGAATATTAATTTACAGTTTGATAATTGATTAAACAATATTTAATTGTTGGATTTTAGTGCACTTTGGGATATAGAAACTGGTCAACAGTGCACCTCATTTATTGGCCACACTGGCGACGTGATGTCTTTATCGTTGGCGCCAGACATGCGTACATTTGTCTCAGGTGCATGTGACGCCAGTGCAAAATTATGGGATATACGCGAGGGCTCATGCAAGCAAACGTTCCCCGGCCACGAGAGCGACATCAATGCTGTGACGGTAAATAATATATAGATTTACTTTATTTTTTTTTTTTGCTCTCTGTTTAAATGGTTTTAGTATTGATTAATATTACGTTTTATTAATATTTTTAATTTGTTACAGTTCTTCCCGAATGGATTTGCTTTCGCAACGGGCTCTGATGATGCAACTTGCAGACTCTTTGATATTCGAGCGGATCAGGAGCTTGCAATGTATAGTCATGACAATATTATATGCGGCATTACAAGTGTGGCATTCAGTAAGAGTGGCAGACTTTTATTGGCTGGTTATGATGATTTCAATTGCAATGTTTGGGATTCGATGAAGAGCGAACGAGCGGGTATGTATTTTCAATTTATTTATTTATTTTTTAATTTTTTTTTTCAATTAAACATTTACATTTATTCAATTCCCTGAGGAGAGAATTATTATTTTTGGCCTTCTCATCAATTATCAATAGATTATGGTTTTCGTTTTTATTCAATTCTAAATTGATAAATAACTCTTATTTACTCATTTGTTCATCTTCTTTTTTTTTTCTTTTTTTTTGTGATAATTAGGAATTCTCGCTGGACACGACAATCGCGTTTCTTGTTTGGGAGTAACCGAGGATGGAATGGCAGTGGCAACTGGTTCATGGGATTCATTCCTTCGCATTTGGAACTAACTTGTGAGTCTAATCGCAATGTTGTTCTTTTAAATGGAATAATAAGCAAAAGTAATAACAATTGAGAAGAATTCAAAAGTGAAGAGGCGAGAAAACAAACAGCGTTATAAAGAATGAAAAAGATGAAAGAGCCAAAATATTTAAAACCAAAAACCTCTCTTGGCCATTGAGTTACAATCTGCATGATGATGATGGTGATGATGATGATGATAAATTGATAATACTGACAATGATAGTCCATCATTGATTAAATTATCGCTGCCGTTTACGCGCAAATTTTTTAACATTTTTCCCAGAGGAAATAATAAAAAAAGAATCATTCGACAATTGTGACATTAATTGGCGGGAATTATAGAAAAAGTATATTGACGTATTCGTATTGAGCGATAATATATGAATATGAATGAGTAAGAGAAAGAAAAGAAAGATCGGGAGAGAGAAAGCATTGTTTTTTTAATTTTTTTGGTGACAAATAACAGAACAAATTTTTTGTGTTCAGCGATATGTTATGTGACTTAAATAAAAGTGCTCGCTGAATGCTGTTGAAAGAAATGATATCGATTGCAAAACGATCTCGATTATTAATAAACCGTAATTTGAGTTGTTTTTTACTCGTACAAATCAATGAAAAAAAAAAAAAATAATATGATATGATATGAAATGATAATAATTGACAGATGAGTGTAATATGAGTTGCTCTGTGGCACAAACTGATAATTTTAGTGGAGGCTTATGACATGATATGAATGATTTATGGCGTGGAGTAAAAGTCCCTTGAAAAAATGGGAAGTTAACACACGGAATAATATCGAAAAAAATTAAACATAATAATAAAGTACAGTCGTCGGTATATAAAGTTGGATGTGATGAAAAAAGGAAAACGCATAAATACCAGAAATAACTTTGCACAATCTCGTCGAGCGCACACACGATCCAGCACACACGGAAAAAACAGATTGAACAAAATCACAAAATAATAATATTATATTTAATGATAATACTGTGTCGATTATTTTATTCGTCACGTTATTTATTTTGTATAGAGGTATTTGCCATATGAAGCCGCCACACAAATCCGCCAATGAGACGAGAGGGGAGGAAGAAATAATTTAAGAGCATTCGTTTTTTTTTTTTGTTGATTTTGCTTTTTTCTTTGCCTAGTTCCGAATTTTCATAAATGTTTTTTCATTGCTTCCATTTGCATTGGAGAGAAAATAGATACAAGCTATACTTATCAGAACCGCACTCCTTCCCTCGTGCAGTAAAGTTTTATTATCAATGGAGCGTAATAAAAATAAAGTGCGGCAAAAAAAACTAATAATAATAATAATAAAAATTTGAAATAGGACCCAAAGATAAAAATTGCACAAAAAAAATAATCTATGAAACGAATTAAATTTTTTTTTCTTTTGAGTTCGATACTTGCAATGAGTTCTATAGTATCATTTTTCCATCGCTCTACTTCTCTTCCTTTATTTCCAGCTCCCTCATGTTTTTTTTGAAGTCGTTGCTGTTTTTTTTTATCTCATCGTTAATGTGAAAAAACATGATAAGAAACAAAAAAAAAGAGCAAAGAAAACCACTGTGTATGCATTTAAAACAAAAAACTTGTAATAATATTAATAATATTGATTGTAATTTATAATTATTAATATTTAATAATGTAGGATATAATTAAGGGTGTTGATTATACAAGGTTTAATCTCATGGCAGAATTATCAACAAATTACCAAGCACCGAAAAAAAAAAAATAATGAAAAAATTGAAAGGAAAAAAACTGAAAAAACTCTAAAGAACAACTTCAACAATAACACGGACAATGTTCATGTGACACGAAATGACTTCTAGGCCATAAATGGGGTCTGAGAAGAAGGGGCTCTTCAGGGTAATTTGATTAATAATAAATTGTGAAGATAATTACCCGAAAAAAAAATAAAATAATAATAAAATAATAAAAATGAACTTGAAATGGATGAAGGAAATTGAACATTGTGTCAAAGGATGAATAATTAGTGTTGAATGATTAATATTAATTCAAGGCAAACGCATATTATCCTGAAATGAAAATTAAATGTAGACTCACATTTACGATCTATCTCATTTAAAACAAAAGAATAAGAAAAAAAAAATGAATTGCGTGTTTGCCGTGAATATTTCTAATGATTTTTTGATAAATATCTTCTAATTATCAATCGCTTTAATGGCAAATTTTCAACATATATATAAATATGTTGCTGAGAGATATTCTCTCATCTCCATTTAATATGATGAAAATGAAAAATAAAAAAAACGCCGATACAAATTGAATAAGTATGTTTAAAAAAAAAAACAAAAAATGAATAATACAAGTATACTAGAAGTGTGAAACAAAAGTAAAACAAAACAAAACAAAAATATATAAACACATGAAAGATCTGCAAATTTTGTATCGTAAATATAGTGATTACGCCCCCTCCTTTGTCCCCCTCTAGCCCCAACTGTAACCAATTACCCTTTTGTACTTTGAATGTGGGGCTGCAAACGTGTACGCATGCGTGCGAATTTACCTTACACTATTCACAATTTTTTTTGTCCCACTATCATTGTTTCAGTAGTAAATATAATAACTACAAATGAAAATAAAAAAGTAAAAAAATGAATCGATTGAGATAAGAAGTAATGTCAGAATGCACAAAAAGGACGTGGATATTATCTCACACATACAAAAAGGAAAATTAAACATTATTATGTATCTAGTCATAGTAAGGCACAGACACATAGACACACTCAAACACAAACACACAAAATAAATACGAAAAAGTGGTAGCACTGATTTATAGATTATTTATCAGCTAAAAACATGTAACTATATTATTGATTATTACAATTAGTTTGGTTATTATTTCGTAATTTCTTCTATATATATATTATACATACATATATTTAATCGACAATCAAATAATTTTCCTTCTGCTTTTTATTTTTTGATATTTCCTCATTATATTGGTATTTTTTTCAGATTAATATAGATAAAGAACGCGCAAATTTTAATATTAAAAATAATGTTTGGGTCCTATTTCAATTTGTTATAAAAGTGAAAGAGTAAACAAACTATTGTTAGCAAGATAATGACGATAATGGTATAAATTAATGATGCGCTGTATTTTTTTTTTGTATTTTTTATTTCCATACAAATATTTTTTAATTTATCGGGGCATGTGAACAAGACATCAGCGATAACTGCCTTCTCTCGAGTTACTGATTAAAACAAATACCAATGTCAAGTGAACAGGGAAAATGCGAAAATTATTGTGGAGATGATGATGGTAATAATAATAATAATGGTGATGATGATGATAAAATGATGATGATGATGAAGATGATGATAATGATAATATTCTTAAGCAAAGGACAAAGTTAAAAAGAGCATTATGATAAAATGATTTTTCATACGTAAGAAATCACATCCACACGCGAGGAAACGAATGATTACTAAAATTAAATAATAATAATTGATGAAAAATGAATTGAAATGGGATAATTGATGTAAAATCGAATGCAAAGGGGTACAAGCCAAAAAAATAAATTAATTAAATAATAGTATGTATATTAACTGACGAAAAAAAAAAGGAACTAATAATATTGAAGGGCACCGTGTCTTCACTGTTAAACGGTAGATAGACAAGAAGATTTCAACAATTTTTTATATAATATTAAAACATAAAAACATTACATACATACATACATACGTATAACGGGATCACATAATGGAGAATGCGCCTGTGAGGTATCATAAACGGACGTAAAAAAAAAACTTTGAAATAATACAATGATTAAAACATTTTGCTTCAATTTTTTTCCTCCCAAACACACACACACACACACATATATATATATATATATATATATATATAACTGTATATATGTATGTTAATATACTTAACAAATATAAATTGTACAATCTTCATACAGTTTTGTGTTTGCTTCGCTGATAATTTTTTTCTTTTGTTTTTTCCTATTCGCGATATAGAATCATATTCACAATTACATTGAGAACGTGTTGATACCTGTTGATTGCATCGGTTGCTTTATCATCGAACGCTTCGGACCATTTTTCAAAATAAACAATGTTTCATACACATCAGTAAAACAATATGAATTTAAATAATACAAGAAATTAAAAAAAAAATAAAAGAATATATATACGTAGATTTTACAAGGATTTGATACCAACTTTTCGCTTTGTTCTAAGATCATTTGATTTAAATTGTTTGTCCGCCGATTGTCCTCCTGTTTGTTGACTGATTAATAATACAATTGCATTGAGAGACAATGGATTGGGGAGGGTTAAAGGATGAAAGTTAGCAATGGGAATCAAGATTTGAAAAAATAAACACAAAATGGATTTTAAACATATTTAATACACACTAATTATCTCTCTCTCTTTTTTTTTTTTTTTTATATTTATAAATAATCATTTTCTCATTTTATTTTTTTTCCCTTTGTCAATATCAGTCTATTCGATAAAACAAACGTAAAATATTACGTAAACATTCCAATAATGTACACACGATGGGAAAAAATTGAAATAAAAACCAAAGACATGAGGGTATACGTTACAGGTATATGTTCACGCGTATATCGTAAATAAAAAATAAAAAAAAATTGAACATATGAATGAATTATCATAGAAACAAACACATGTACACTCACGAGCGTAAATTAAATACGATTAATAAAAAATAAATTTAGTTAAGCGAAGAATATATGTAATTATAGTGTTTTGTGGAGTCACAGGAGTGATTATAAAAAAGAATTCTCACTAATAAAAAAAATGAAAACATAAAAATAATATTAAAAAAATAAAATGCTTTCTTATCACTATGTGATGAAGAGTAAAGAAAAATTAACAACAAAGTAAAATTGAATCTCAAATAATGATGGTCCAAAGTGAATTAATCTCACTCTAGGTTCGTTGATGATAGATTTGTTATCATTGGAAACGATAAGAACATATAGAAAAAAAATGAGTAAACAATTTTTTAATTAAAATATCCGATTCAATTACATATAATTCTGTTGATTTTTGAGAAAGGAAAATTCTGAGAGCGAGAGGAAATATAGATATTATCAATTCGAAACACTGCGATTTTTCGATTGAGTGATGTGAGAGTAATCACAAAGATAAAAAAAAACAAATAATTTAGCTTTCCCCTTGTATGAGCTCTTCTACGCTGAATGAAAGACAAATTTAAAATAATAAATAAATTTTGAAAGGAGGGCGTATGAAAAAAAAAAATTATAAATATTAAGTATCGACAGTAACGTGTAATGAAATGTAATTGCATTTGGGATAAAGACACAGAATATAATTCCTACAGTGTCAATGCGGTTAAACAAAGAGAAAAAAATAAACCCATTTTTATCATCCACTCTGGGATGATTGGACTAATACAAATCGAACGGATTTCATTAAAAAAATTCTGTAGATCTTCGAAATCGTTTGACACTGATGAAAAAAAAAAAAAAAAATAAAAACTTTATATTTACTCATCAAATTCATCATCGACATTAGAAAGGGAAAGATAAAAAAGGAAAAATAGAATAAAAACGAACACAAAATCATTCATCTTCATAATCTCATCGTATTACACACGAGGCTCATCCATTGCCATCAGAAAAAAAAAAAAAAAAAA
>CAJUYH010001740.1:0-45970 GCA_910591685.1 Galerucella tenella
TTTTTTTTTTTTTATTTATTTTTGGTTTTTCATAAGATCAGCCCTCATCTTGACATCATTTTCATCCATTCGACCAAATAACTATGCCCATCGATCACATGTGATTGGAATTCTGTTGAATTGTGAATTTAACGTAAGGGAAATTACATTCATGATAAAACTTCACTGATAAACTAGGGCTACCATCGATAATGTAAAAGTTCTTCAAATGTAATTGGAATTATTGTACACATGGAACAAGTTGTACAAATAGTGTGATTTATATTTTATTTGTTTTCGATTAATGTTTGTGTTTGATGCCAAAGTATCACGAAAACAAATAGCAAGACTGTTGGCGCTACGAGAAAATTGCGTTGGAGTTTAGAAAAAAAAAAAAAACAAAAATTATTTTTTGTGGAAGAATCAATTACTGCCAAAGATAATAGGACAATTACTTATGTCCAGATTTCACGCAAGTATATATTCAAAGTAGTAGCACTAAGGTCGCTATCAGATAATATTATAGATCAGTGCGAGAAGAATATCGTAGATGAGGAAATTGCAAAGGATAATTATTTCGTTCCGAGTATCCTTACGCTTAGGTATCTTGCGTCCTACTCGCTCCGTAGAGAGCGCTATCGAGCGGATACTAACTTCTCCTGAACCCTTTGCATACGTATTAGATCTGCTAAACTAATCTACCCAACGCTCAATCTAACTAATGCAACATCAATATCGTATTAACTGGCAATATATATTTTGTGTCATCATTAGTGCTACTTTCTCATTGATGACATTTTCCGCTGATGAATCGTGAACTTTATAACTCAAAACGAACACATATTCTCATAAACATCAATGCTTTAATGAATTACTGGTATTTCATATATAGTCCTGGTGACTTTTCTTGTTAGCTTTTTACTGTCTTTTATTATTTCCTAACGAGATTAAGGAGTATGTAGCAACGGTGTAGTAAAGTGGAAAGTGTTGTAGTTTTTCCTGGCAAGATGAGGAAGAAGCTTTTATAGGATTTAATTCGATAATATGAAAGTTGCTAGTGTAGTTTGATATTGCACGAGTTATAATGAGCTTATTAAGCTTTAATAGCCATCCAAAGTGGTCCTTCTTCATCGTGCGGTATTATATTTGTTGTTATTGGGAGTTTGGATCGTAATAAGTTCAATAGACAAGACAAATTAAGTTTGTGTACCGTCAGGACATTGAAAAGACGAATGAAAAATGAGTGGACAGAAGAGCGGAGGCGAAGACTTGTGAATGTCGATTGGCGGAAATGAAGAATGGGTGCAGCCAGAGGGGGTGCGGTGTGCAGGGAAATGACATGGTGGGACTGGGTACTTTAGGAAATTGCCAACTGAAAAGTTTCCTGCGTCTACAAGTCCAGAATCTGACGACAAATATCTTTATGCACACATGTAAAAACCGATGCACTTATATTTTTCAGCGGTATGATTATTATTAAGTTGTTATGAAGCCGCTTGTCAAGTACAAGACTATTTCATATTGCGAAAATTAGCGGTATTTCTCAGAGTAAATTAATTCGGAGAAAATCATGGTAGAAATCATGTCAAAATGTTTAATTGTGATGCTCACGTTGAAATTTATTTTATGTCGAATATTATAAATGATAAATAACGAAATGTGGGTTATAACTGTTTATAAAGCAAATACAAATCTGCGAATGAGTTGTCTTAACGTTGTCTCAATGTGAAAATCGAAATTTTATTTGAAACTGCATTATTGAAGTTGAGTGAGCTTTGAAAGTGGATATGATGGTGGTAAACGTGTGGAGTAGGTTGAGCGTAATGGGTTGACGCTCCTTCTCCGACTACTTCAATTCGTTTCCGCCCTCAATCCTTACGTCTCCCTGGCTTCCGGAGTTGTATCTAAGCTTTTTGTATATATCCTCGATCTATCATACTTTGCTTGAATTCTGTCTATATGCCCATGGATTCTTTTGTATTATAATGATTTTTTCATCATTCCTGAATGAAATATTGAGTTGGTTCAAAATATATTTTTTATTTTTACTTGCCTGTATGATATTTTTTTTCAAGTACCACATCAGCCAAGTTTGTTTGTTGACATGATATAAAAGTAGGAACTCGTAACCGAAATTTTTGCGAATAATTGCGCAATATTACCTCTGAACAGTTCGAATATTCCATCATATACTGTGCGATAGTATAGCGCCTTGACAGCAGCTGCATCTAACTCGACTCAACTTACCACCTCACTTCTGCCCTCCGTCGACGCCCTTACCCAACTAACGGTTGGTATAATTGCAGAGTCTTGTCATTGGATGGGAAACTCTTGCTGAATGCGGCGTGAGACTTTAGTTATCTCTATACAATTTCGCTGCAATTCAACTTTCATAGTTGCTTTGAACTTTTGACAAATTTTCGTTCATCTGCTATAAATATTTTCTTCTTCATTATATCATCATCATCGTCGTTATTGGTGTCATCTATTTGGAATATGATTCAAACGGACTAGTGATTTTGATGCTTTGGCAAATTATATTTCACGATTACAGTTCCAACTTCGTTTTATACGACGATGTAAAATAATACTGGGAATGCTGCAAAAGCCTTTCACATAAAATAACTTTATTCCCGAACATTTTCACGTTTCCGGTTTCGTCTCTGATGATGTTTGACTCACTTTGTCAAGTGTTGGTGTGTGTATGTTTTTTTTTTCTCCTTCCTCCATGTCTAAAGCCTCCGACATAGCTGTCGGATTACTTCCAACGAAATACGTGCCAACTTTAACTTGTACAATTAACGTTTCAGATACTTTTTTCCCTTCCATCTAGAATTTTACTTCTTTCTGACACCGGCGATGAAATAAAAAAAGTTCATTTCGTTTTTTATCATTAAAATACTTTTTGATCCACAACTCTATGATCAACTGTGACAGGCATAATCAGTTTCGTCTTTTTGTTTGTTTTTTGTTTGTAAGAAAAACTTAAAAACAATATTTTCATGGGTTTTTATTCAAACTGTCTCATGGCTGGACTATAGACAAACGTGCTGGTGAGCGTAAAACCAACGCGGCGACCGCGTTCTCCCGTTGACTCTAATGAATTGAGGGAGGGTGATGGCGGTGGAGGTGGTGCACGGCTGCTTGGTTGAGGGCTTTGCGTTTCTTGCTTTATTCCTGTGGAAACTTCGTTATTAGACTCTCAACTGCGCCACCTTACTTTTCTCCACCATGTTCTCCTCGGCCAGCACCACCAGCAGCACCTTCTGCTTCACTTTCTTTTCTCCATTTTTTTTTTTTTTTTTTTACTGTTCTTATGATCCCCTCAAGCCGAGACGCGCCCGCCCGCCCGCGCCTTTCTTTAAGATCATTTTAGTTTTATCTTCCCCCACCGTATAATGGAAATAATGAACGGTATATAAGCAACGAAAACTTAATTGATGCGAGTGATTTATGTTAATGATGAAACTAGGTTCCAGTATTTTTTATTGCCAATATTGTTAATTGTATATGAAAAAAGATTTTACAACAACAGTTATAAAATTAATTGGATACAATCTAAACTTGATATGTGGAATTATATTATAATTTTTTAATTACATGATGCAACTGTATTATATTATTTTCTTTATGCAATGATGACTAAACAAAAGAATCACTGACCGATGAGAATTTTATTTACTTTTGGCAGCATCTGTAAAGAATTTCCGGCCAATGGGGTTTTAAGCCAGAGAAATTTAATTCGGTCACGAAATATAACACAAGTTTCATATACGTAATCCACTGCCTGTATGTCGCTTTAACGCGCTACTACTACCACTACCAATGAGGTACTGAGTCCAACCCACCCCTTGAGACTCAGCGCAGTGCGACGGTATATTAACTGTTAGGAATTTATGACCACTTACGGTTTCTCGGGTTTGCCGCAATTTTGCCTCGGTGACTCTTACGAAGAAAACAGGATATACACTTACACAAAATTCTGACAACTTTTGCTTGCCACGCTGCAATACTGGAATGAATTTCTGTGAAAGAGTTTAGGTAGACACATAAACTATGAAGTAAAAGTCGATGAAGTAGTATCTACATTACGAAAATGACTGCTTGGTTTTACTAAATACAATAAAGGAGAGAGCCAAAGGAAAATAGAAAAGAAAAATAAGAGGAAAAGACAAAGAAAATGGAGAGAAATGGAAGAGAAATGAAAAAAATTGGAGAAATGGATAAGAGTTTGTGGCACAGAAGGGCAATAAGCTTGAGACAGAGTGGTTAACCCAAGTCATTGGGTTTTTACCTTGGACTTTTCATCCCACATACACAATCCAACTTGCGCGTGCTCTCCCTTTTCCTCTATCACTTTGCTTTCTCCGTTAATGAACGGAAAGACTCCCATGGGTGAAATACGTTGACCCACGCCAGCTTGTCAAAGAGAAGGATGATCTTTAGTGACAATTGGTCCATGTGTTTGAGATAGAGAGCTTGCGCTTGGGGATTATAACTGTGTGAATGATGTCATGTGAAACATATTAATCAATCATAATTGTATTGGCAATTGGATTTAAGTTCCTGTCAAATTCATTTGTCAAAATTAATATCCAAAGTTTTTGTTTTATATTATTTATATTTGGTATTTGTCGTAAGTGACGAGGCCGCACAATATCTTGAGCGTATATATAGTGAGGTTCTTATACTTTTAATAAAAATTCTCCATTCCATACTTTGTGAGATAGTTAAAATGCTTGAAAAAGCAATATTGGTTATGTTGAATGGAGTTTTATTGACGCACCGTATTTAGTTTCATATTGATATTAATCATGACATATTAGAAAATCCTTGCAATGTAAATTGATGAATAAAGTTTTATTCCAAGCATTACTCAATAAAGGCTTTGGAATTTTATGTAAATTGATTTTTGTTATTTATATTACATACATGATTTGTATACATTGAAAAACTATTCTTTATTGAATATTTTTCGGAGTATCTTGCGGTTTTCTATTCGAATTTGGCCGCTTATATCTGACAATCAAAATCCTCTGTGGCTTTGCAAGAATCTCGATTCTTGATAGTGGTTTCTTGGGTGACTGCACACAATCCCGAACTTTCAATGGATCACACACAATATATATATATATATATATATATATATATATATATTCATATAGATATATATTCAGTAATTCCTATGAAAACTGTTTGTTCCAATAGACGATGCGGTTCTGCTTCGACACTGATTCCCAATTCAAATTGAGAAAATTATTCAAATAAATATTTTTGAATGAAAATAGAAAATGAAATTGTTTTTACTCAATATTTAAATTTATATTTCATTTTGTTTATTATCATTTGAAATTGTGAAATGACATTCGGCGACATTTTTTTTTTATATTGTTTGCACCACTGTCGTCGGTTGAAATTGGAACATCTCGATAGCGTAAGGAGGAAATTTTT
Organism: Galerucella tenella; assembly: GCA_910591685.1. NCBI lineage: Eukaryota > Metazoa > Arthropoda > Insecta > Coleoptera > Chrysomelidae > Galerucella > Galerucella tenella. The sequence continues at coordinate 5,431 of CAJUYH010001740.1, forward strand.
TCGCGCTCATGGGAGTCGTTGTGCCGCCATATTGCCTTTCAAAAAGTCATTGGCGGATCTCCGATAGGCGCGGTTGCGATCCTAAAGAGGGGTTGAATATCGTCTCCCCTCCCGATTGCATCGGGGTAAGGCGTCGCGAGCTCTGCCTCACTCTTCCACATTATTCTTTTCTTCTTTTTTTTTTTCTTTTCGTTCTCGGTTTTTTGTGTGTTGGTAATGGAAGTAATGCGAGAATGAATTGAAAAAACATCTCCGTAGAAAAACATATTGTATTGCTTTTCATGTTTCACTTCCGACGATGAAATATTGTTTACTTACTTCTATTTAATATTATATGATATTTTTCTCTATATGTTTATTCATGTCAATAAAAATTCACGAATATTGATGCAGTTCTCCATACTCTCTCGTGAATGAATATAATTTTATGCAGAAACATTGTATATACCATTCAATGGAACATCCAGTAACTTTCCTAATGATTAAATATCAAGTTTCTGCAACCACTACCAATCAAAGTTCTCTAATTTCAAACGCATCGATTGTGTACAACATATTTTATTGATACACTCGATATTCTAATTAAAATTTGAATCCCTAAATGATAATTTCCAACAGTATTAATAATTACAGTGCATTAAATACTTATTTATACATGAAGTAAAAAAAAGTTATTAAACAATATAACAAAAATGATGCATTTGCACCAGGATTGTATTAATCAGGGCCCTACGAATATTCTAGAAACTGTGATAATTCATGTTTCTGTCCGTTGTGTTCCATCAGCGGTGCGGAAGAGGGAGTCTCACGAATTAATTCAGATTTCCCGTGATCTTGTTCGATGAAGCAACGGTTAATGGTAAACTACTATGCACGGGTGTATAAGCAAGAAGGAGAGAGAGAGAGAGAGAGAGAGAGCGAGCGAGCGAGCGAGCGAGCGAGAAACCAGCTTACTTTCCCAAGTTTCGGGTCAAGGGATCCGGGGGATAGCGAAGGATAATGTCTACAGAGCGCACAAGATCGCCGCCTACGGGAACATTGTGATTCCTCTTGCACTAACACCATCTTACGATCGAATTTAATCACTTCCAACCCTCAACCCTCTGATCGTTGCACTCTGTCATATCATTGCTCTCTCGGGCTTTTATTTATTTCTCAGAACTTTTATCCGGCTTGAATTTTATTTAAGTTTTTTTTCATTCAGTAACTGTGAACTGTGTATTCATGTATGACGCTATTATTATCACGTTGCTGTACATGATGAGGTATTGTGTTGAAGCATTTGATAGAGATGTGTTTCAAATTTATTTTTCAAAAGACTGTCATGAGACAAAAACAATTCTTTTTTTTTAATATCTTTTTTTTTTATTAACACTTTTTATTTGTTTCCTACTTTTTTTTTCATTTTTATGCCATTTAAAAGTTGTGGGAAGTAATAGAAAATTCGTTCAAATAAATTTATCAAAGCTGCGGAGGGAAATGGGTGAAAAAAAAATTAAAAAAAAAGAAAATACATTGAATTGTTGAAGTGAAGTGAATCAATTAAAATTTTATCGTTGCATTTTACTGGGAGTATGATGGACAATACTTGTAAGGGATGCTGGTATTGATAAGCATGTTGAAGGAACTCGTGAAGATTTTCTAATCGACAATTGTGCGCGCTTATTGGTCTAAAGGTTAGTTGGCACTAGGGGGGGATAGAGCATAAAATATAGGGGAATGAGCTAAATTGTGCTGACTCAGGACGGGTTTGGATTTCCACAACTCGTTGACGATGAGAGAGATGGTGGGATATAGTATGTGCCAGCAGCCCACCAACTTGAAGGGTAGTTGGAGGCGTTGTGGGTGAGTTGAAGCAAGAACGGCAAAGATCAAGTGGATTCGCACCCTTTCACAGTGTCTGGCATTCGCGCGCTTCCATACCTCATTTTTGCAGAGGAGAAAAAAAAAAAAACAAATTATTTTCCCCTGTATTTCCCCCACAAATATTTGATTTATTTTTTCGTTAAAGTAAAATTATAAATCATATTGTTGGTGAGTTTAAATGCAGAACCAGTCGTGAACTTTTGTGTTTCTCGATAAATCTTATTAAACAAATTTTTCTTATGCAATTTTTTTTTTCTTTTGTTGAAGTGAAGTAAAATTCACATTGGTTCGCGTGGCAAATTGCTAAGTGTGGCGTAAGTTGTGAGTTTCCACAATGGTTCTTCATTCTCTTCTTCATTTTCGTTTCTCTCCATTTTTTTTTCCCTTGTCTTTTTGCTCTTTCCTTTAAGTTACATTCTGCAATTGCTCTTTCTCTCTCACTGCCCCCCCGCGCGCTTTCCTTTGCAACTGATTTCTCTGTTCATTCGTCTATTTATCTCTCTTTTTCGTGGCTTATATATCAAAAGTTCAAGTTCATAATTTAACGTATAGTTTCTTCCCACAGTTTCCAGAAGCAATGGCTCAGCAACCCTTTCCTCATTTCATCCGTTATCTTTACTCTCTCTCTCTCACTCTCCCCCCCCACCCCCATCCTCTCTCTTTAGCTCTTATTCCATCACAACTTCCCCACTCGTCTTTTCCCGTCTCTATCTCTGTCTCTTCTTCATCCTCATTCATGAGGTCTCCCGGAATTTTCCCTTACATTGTAATCATAAAATCGGGCGAGGTACGTTTCAGGGGTAGGAAATGAGAACGAAGAAAATTTCCAGCTTTTAATAATGCATCATTTATAATTGAGTGCCCTCCGATGCGAATAAACTCATTTATCAGCCAGCGGCTCATTAATATAAAACCAAACTTTTATTTAAAACTATTCTTGATTACTGCGACGGGGAGGAGGAGGAGGAGGAGGGCGGGAGTGGCGGGATCAATTTTAAATTACGAATAATTTTATTGCCATTACTATCCACGTATCTGTTTAATATTGTTGAGAATGATAGATAATAATTGATATGTAGACGGGATTGAAAGATAAAAGAGACAAAAAATGCACAGGGCATTATTGCAGACGTGTGAAAAAAAATTAGCCGGTAAGTATTTAACAACACTCTTCACACAACTTACCCCCTCGGGTACTTTCTAAAATCAGTGGATATGCACTTTCAGTATCACACTTTATGTCAAGCAATTTTCCACTGTCGTCTCTCCCGGAAAACCCTTATTGTGATGATAACAAAAAAAATGAAAAAGAACGAAAATGAAAACAAAAAAAAAAAATTTGAATTCTCCTTTATCATACGTTCTACCCTCACATTTCGCATCTCTTTCTTTCCAGTAATATTTATAGATTTTTATTTTGCTTCTCTTTTTTTTTTTTTTTTTTATCTTTCCGCTTTTTTCCTTCCCCTTCGTGTGTTTTGTTTGTGTTTAAAGGCAACCGTGTCATATGTAACGTCGCGGACGCGGGGTCGGAAACTCCATGCATAGGTTAGTAGCGTAGTGTATGGAGATATACAGACCTGTGTGTTGAAGTGTGCTAAGGGATGTTTAGATAGGGCGGTAGTGTTGTAAAATATCTAAAATAGAAGCGAAATTTTACAACTTCTCTCATGTTGATGTATTGAAAAGAATTTTATGAATACTTAATTCACATATATGTTTTATATATATATATATTTTTTTTTATTTTCATTATATTGAATGCGGTGAAAACCATTCTGCAGATGAGTCTTACGCGCGCGCACACTTATTGTCTGCACGAGATATTCCTTTCTATTTCGCTCGTTCATTCCCCTGGAGTATCACCAGGCACCTGAGAACACACTCATGTATATATATATATATATATATATGTATATATTTAGAATGAAAGGGGTTGTAAAAGAGGAGGGCGCGTTCACGCGAATAAAATGTCGTCCTTGCACACGTCCAATACTGCGACATTATTTCACACATAAATATAAGTACACACTCATCTCACCATCACTCGTTTCATTTTTTTCCCCGTCATCTCGGCATTTTTTATTTTTTATTTTTCCTTCCTCTCGCTTTTTTTTTTTTGTTTTTGCACCCTTCTTTATGGATGTACTCACCAACCATTATATGCTCTCTCTCACATTATAACGTATAATTCAAATGTCTGAAAATTTCCCGTCATCATTGTATTATTGTATCCGGTCTAAGTTTTATAAATTATATTCAGGAAATTATATTTTTTTCATTATTTCATCTATTATTGATTGAATATGTTTGTCATAATTAATGTGATATTTGTCGGATTATGTGAAAAATGAATTGAAACTGAGTACAGTGTCTGTGAAAGTTTAAATTTGTGAGACATTTATATATACGATCGATAGATTTACTATACTCTATGGTTTTTATTCATCCCCCCATAAGGGCGGATAAATATATAAATATATGCGTATGATGATGCGGAGAGTTAAATACAACTTGGAAGGTGACCCTAAAGTTTTTACATCTCATCGATATTATTTCTCGTTTTGAAATATATATCATAATATAGTAAATTTTATCGAATTCAAATACTTCAATTTTAGTGTCAGCCTCATCATCATCATCATCATCATCATCAATTTAATCATGTTGATTTTGTGACATCCATTCGATAATAATTTCAATCGTAAAACAGAAAAAAAAATACATTAAAGTAAAAAACATCATCATGAAATATCAATTTCACTTCGTTTATTTGTTTCTTTTTATTTTATTTATTATAATTATTTCCGATTTTGGAATTTTTTCTTTCGCGTTAAATTAATTTTCTGGGAATATCCATATTCCCATCATCAGCCCTTGCCTTTTCTATATGTCTGTGAATCTATATATGGTGTTCAGTGAAACGAATTGGAGCGGATTGGTAGGTTGGAAATCCCGCTTATTCGTTCTCTCTTCTATGTGTCTCACGGGAATCGCCACGCTCCATTACTCGTGACATTCTCGACGGGGATAAATATTATGAAGACAAAAGATTCCGGCGCGTTAGCGTATAAAATATCGGTGGCCGCAATGCAGCCAACGCGCCACCAACGGTTGGATTATAGTTGCTGGTGAAAAATGACTTGAGCATAAGACAAATAAAAATAATATCAAATAATAATGACAAAAGACACAAAACACAACTCATATATTAATATTTATCGTTTATTTATCATGATATTTGTAAGAGATTTTATTTTTTCGCATTTTTTTTCAAAGTCCCCATGTGTATGTTGATAAAGTAATGGTAATTTTCTAACCAATATATATTCATCAAATACATGTGAGCGATACAAATGAATATATCAATATTGTAAAGTGGGAAAAATGATGAATTCTATTTATAAAATTATCATTGCACCACTGAAAAATAATAAGCAGGCTTTATTATGTCATTTTATTTTCACTCTCTTCCCACAGAATTTTATATCGAGACTTCACATACACATATCCACGCACGCCAATATATATTCATCGTTTTATGTACGATAAAAATTTTCTGCCGCTCTTCAACAAACTTCTCAATAAAATAAGTACCTCTTTTGAGGAAGTTCCAATTAAAAATTTTCGAGAGGTTATACATACTAACATTCAAACCGCACAACTGAGACTGCATTTACGAGTGCTTTCAAACTTCACTAAATATTCAATAATTGTAGACTATATAGACATACATTGAGTAAAAGAAAAAAAAAAGAAGAAATTTGTAAATGACGCAAGCACCATTTTTCACTTTATGTTTTGTTTTTATTTCGTTTTTTTAATTTTTTTTTTTTATGCCTTTGGAATATTAAATGCTCTCTCATATTGTTTTATTAACTTAACTAACCACGCGCCAACAGCAGAAAATTATTTCCTAGACCACTTCACTTACTTTCTCACCGGCGAGTAGGTTATAACACACAGCTTAAATATGCTATAACGAGCACGTCTAGTATCCTAGCATCTTACTTTGTTGATGCAGTCTCAACAATCTTATGGTAAGATATAACACAGAGTAGAGTCATGAACAAAATTATTAAATCCTTGTAAAGTCACAGTCTCATTCATTGCGAGAATAATGTGAGTACTGTGGAGATTATTCCATAATACATTTCAATTCAAAAACAAATAATGTCATTTATTATAATATCATTTACAGCTATAACAATAATATTATTTACACGCCGTTACCCACGTGTTATTACTTAGATCGCAATATCTCAGACATAATTTTACTTCTTTTTAAATCCTGAATGGCTTCTATCACATTGTACATGTTGTCTCCCAAGTGATTTCTCTCCTTTCGCCCTTTTTCATTCGTCTTTTCTATTTCTTAAGTATATATATATATATATATATATATTTTTTTTTTTCGTTCGATGTGTTACATGGTGGCACTCGATCGAGCCAATCCAACCAACGTTTCGAATTCTCCTTATTTCAACGTTCTTTCTCGTTTCTTCAGTGGCATTCCGACCTTCCTCTTGCGTAGACCATACCTTGACTATGTGACATTCGTTCGATATCAGAGTGATTTTTTTTTTTCTTTTGCCTTTTCTCGCTCTGATATGTCCTTGCTGGTTTATTACTTGCGCCAATCACATTTTAGTTCAAATATTGGAAATATACTCTCCCTCTCTTTATTATTTTTTGGTATTTCTTCTTCTTTTTATTTTTTTTTTTTCACGTTAATTTTACCGGTGAAATTTGGACAAAATGATACACTTTTATGACATTGACAGACACTCGAAAATTTTGTAAAGTATCTTGATACGTAAAAAGTCGCAATTGTCTCGAAATAAAATTAAATTGTGTTTGAAGAGTTTATATGTAACAATAGATTTATACATGACATTTTTATTTGCGTTTAATTCCACTGGTGGCAAGTTCATTCCACGTTATATCATGAATTAATTATTCTTGAAAAATATCAAAAATTATTATGATTATTTTGATGTCTCGCCCTCTTTTTTTTTTTTTTTTTTTTCATTCTCTCTCTCTCTCTCTCTCTCTCCCGCGCGCTCCCCTGCGATTTCTCACCTTCGTCATCTGTCTCATATATACTGCCATTCGTTCTTCATTTCAGGCTGACGCGCGCGCGCGGCACCCTCTTCCCTCTGTCACTATAGACTGCGACACTTTTCGCCTCCAATGCTACTGCCGTTCGCGACCCCTTCACGTACAATACACACATGTACACGCACACACACACACACACATACATATTTAACTATATCTGTATACGTTCACTTCATCTTTTTCTTCATCATGTGTGACGTCCACGGCAGGCGTGGCAAGTCGTATGAAATAACGCGCTTTCGTTTGTCACTCTCAACGTCGTCAAGCGGCTCCCTCTTTTCTTTCCTTTTTCCTCTTCTCTTCTCTTTATTTTTTTATTTTTTTTTTTTTTATCACTTTAACAAGTAAAAAGCCGTTTACATCGTTCGTTCGTACAAAAGGAAACTTCATCCGTTTGTTGCATAATGAATGTAAATGTTATTTATAAATGTTTATGTGCTCGACAAGTTCATTTGTGAAAATTCGTTTATCTGAATATCGTTTTTATTTTTTTTTATTTTTTAAGTTATTAACAGAATCTTTTTGAAATGCTGTTTTGTGTTTTTATTTTGTAAGCGTGTCATGAAAGTTAAAATATTATCATATATATATCCATTATCGTGAGTTACATAACGAATAACAATAGCTAATGGTATATAAAGCTCAATGAGATAAGACATTATTCCTCCATTCTGTGAAGAGAGACATTTTTTTTTCCAGGCATTTCGCTTTACCTACTCGTTTGGCATTACTCTATTTTCTATTATTTTTTTTTACGTTTAATTTTTGCTTTTTGTTTTGTTTTGTTTTGTGTTTTTTTTTTTTTTTCACACAGAGCCCCCTTGGCTCTTGCTCTCTGTTTCTCCATTCTCTCACTTTTCCTACTTCAATGATAGGAGAGTGAATGCACCTGGCCAACCATGCATTTCATGTGAATTTCCATGCACGACGCGAATTTTTTTATTTTTTATCATTATTCTTTTTTTTTTTTCGTTTTATTTATTTTTTTCGCTGGTCCGTAATCAGAGGGAGAGAGAGAGAGAGAGAGAGAGAGAGGGTAAGGTTAAAGTTTGGGGCGATGTAATGCGAAAATAGCCGCACATCGGGGTGTCCGGGACATTAATTTTTATTGCATTTTTTTTACCCCTGGTTTTTTGCTTTATTCCTCATTCGCCTTCAGTAATTTCCCCTAAGCCTTTTTTCCCATGCATATATATTTCGTGAAAAGAAATTTATTTCACATGTTGAATTACGGCAATGTGTAAATATTAATATTTTCGTGATGATTTTCATTGTAAAATATAGCAGTATACATTGAAATATCAAAAATTTATTAAAAAAAAATAAAAAAATAACAAACTGTAGATTTTATTTTATTTTGAAAAATGATATACACTGTTACCTATTAATAGTAATATCATAATTGCTCTCTGGAATTATTATAAGAGCTCTGGTGAAATTGCTCGTCAATTGTGTGCACGCAGAGTTTCAAAAAATTATCAAAGCGTCGGTAGAAATGGAAAAGAAAAAAATAAAAAAAAGAAAAAAAAAATTTCCGCTTCCGCGATTTCAAAAGCTTTTTAATTTTCTTCACCGTCAGGGATATCGCGACGCGCCATTCTCTCACTCTTCTCTATACCATTTCCTTCCTCTGTAGCTCGAGAGGGTTGTTGCTGCAAAGTGCGTAACCAAGTGAGTAAGATATAGAAAACGAGGGGCGAGACTGAGTTGGCGCACTACAAGCTTCAGTCTCGTGAAATTCGTGGAATAAAGCGGAATCGTGTTTCAAATTTATAATTCACAAGTTTTTACGACGCGATACGCTCTAGCAGATACGTATTTACGCACGAGTTGTAGTGGAGAGACGAGGATTTTATAAAGTAGGTGATGGTGAATTTTGAATTCACTTTTATTCATTTTCATTTTGCATTTCAATATTTCTTATTTCAATCACTTTCTTTTTATTTATTTTTTTATGATATTTTATGTTTTTTTTTTTTTTTTTCTCACCATTCAAATACCACCAATTGATTTTTGCAACTGGTTGGTACTATACTATTTCTCACTTTTCTGCATTTTATCTCTGGTAAAAATAATCTGTGGAGAATTACTTGTCTGTGAGTGTTGAAAAATTATCTCCACATCCATTATTCATTAGGTAGATATACTAAAAGTGTAAACGTAAAGAATTTCACTTCACCTACTATTCATGTAACTACTTTTCGTTTTACTCCATCATTTATTTTTTCATTCATTACAAATACATTTAAGACATTGAAGGTATGTCAGTAGTAAAAAAAAATATTGTCCATCATGATGTTTGCCGTAAGTGCTTTCGTTCCTTTTGTCCAGTCCTTCATCTGTTTGGTGTTGTGTTGATGCTATATATATATATTTTTTCCGTGCTTCCTCCTTTCTCCATTGTCTATTCATTTTCCAGTGGTACTTTTTATCCCTTGTTTTTTAAGAGACTTGTGTACTATTGTAAGCGCAATGAGGCTAACAGAAATACAGAGAATACTAGTGAACTATGTATTGCAAGCGATGGCAGAGGTCGAAAGTCCACCAGGAACACACCAGACCAGCAGACAATCAGTCAAAGTAAATAACGACCAACCTAACACTCTGTGAAACACGAGTCTACTTGCTTCTATAACGTATATATATATATATATATAATTTTGGAATATACTCAAACATTGAAATACAAATAATTTACTCAAATAAATTCATTGGAATTACTTACAATTTTTCTTTATATTTCACTTTTTCATCATACCAATTTGTCCTGATCTCAGTGAGTTGAAGACTTGATTTAATAACAACTTATCTCTATTTCTTGGCGTATTACAACACCGAGTTGAAGGAGAAAAACAAACGAGATAAATAAATAAGTAGAATGAAATGGAGAGACGGCGCAAATGTTACGTCGAATGGTGAGCAGATAGCTGAAAGTTAGGATGGAAAATGTATCACACACCAGAAGCAATCACTCTGGATAACTAGCTAGTCGATAACTTTAAACAAGATATATCGATTTGGTAAGAGATAGTAGGGTGTTAAATAAATAAAGAGAGGGAGAAGTGCCAGATAGTGATACGGTAGGTAAGGATGCATATAGAAAGACAAATAAATGCGATAAGACGAGTGAAAAAGTGTGAATGAGTGAGAAATGCATGCAAGACGTGGTAAAAGGTATATAAAATGAAAAGTAAGGAAAAAAAAATAAAGGAAAAAAAAATTGGGGAAAACAACAAATAATAAAAGAATGCAAACCAGAAGATGGAGGCCTGCTTTCCATTTCCTTTCCATTTGTATTTACGCCTGGCTTACTCGTACACCAGACTTCCTTTCAAGCGATAGTATTGCATTGAAGATTTGCCCTGGAGACATTTTGGTTGAAGTAAAGGAGAGAATACCTTAAACGTGCATGTAAAATATTTCCTACTGCAGATATATATTTATATATATATATACATATATATCTACTGGTTATTTGTGCGATGAGGCATTAAAATTTTCGAAAAATAGTGACAATAAATGGCGGATACTGTGTGAATTATTGTAATTAATTTGTTGTTTCCATTCACAAAATAATAATTTAATATGGCAATTTATATATCTTATATGAATATTGGCGGAAATTGATATCGAAAATCGATGGTGGTTTATGTTCGCACACGCAAATCAATATCATGAATAGAGTATGGATCAGATTCAGCTGCTGCCAAATACATTTGTAATACCCCATAATTTTATTGCTTCGTATATGTATATAAATATTTGAATGAAAAAAAACAAAAAAAAAACATTTATCACTATTCAATTTGTCTGACATATTTATTAATATATCTCACGGTATAATTTAATATAATATCTGCTTGAAATTACAATTGTGAATTAATTGATTGTATATTATTGACGTGACAGATAAATGTAAATTGAAAAAATCGGAATAACGATTGAATTGGTGGGGGTCGTATATTAAAAGTTTATAAATATATATGTATACATGGAGGGATGATGGCACGGCTGATATGTGTGAGACTGTTGTTAATTAATTTGAAACGTACTTATAGAAAACAAAAAGTTAATGGTGTCACGTGCTATTAACGATGACTTTGTGACCGAGTATCGTCATTGCTGTTTACCACGAAACCTGTCTTTAAAATTGGTTAACTTGTGTATGTTTGTTTGAAAAGTGACGCAAAACCACCGAGTGGTTAACTACATAGAAATTTATATGTATATATAGTCCTTCATATTTACGTTCAATGTGAAAATCTCCAAATTTATCATTAACTTACTGCATTCATTCATATAAACGCGCACAGAATTGCATGAAATCGCATAATAAAGTAAAATCTCTTGAAATTTCACTGGTTTAAGTGAATTCGGAAGTTGAAAATTTAGTCGTTTGTAAATGTTAATAATTTTTATGTACAATGTTTATTCAATATTTTACGGTATATTGATGAAGATTTGTCAATGTGTGGTCAGATCAATTGCGGTCAATTATCCATACGTAAAAATAAATAATTTATATACAAAATGATTTATTTGTTATTTTATTTTTTTTTATCATTTGCAATATTCATTGACATATATAATTTATGTGTATCAGCCACGAAGTGTTTGAGTTTGGTGAAAAATTTATTGAAAAATGGTAGAGAGTCGATGGTTGAATACGTGATTTGAATTTCAATACGTAGTGTCTTCACATATACATGAAATCAACTGATTTACGTCTCAATCGACAGTAAATAAATGGATTTATATAGTTTTGCATAGTTAAATAAAATTCGTAACTGTTAATAAAATATAATATTCTTTCTACATGTTGAAAAATATTCGATAGAAATGGAAAAAAAAATACGTATATATTAGCTCAGCCTGTCGTTCTTCAATCAATTTACAATGCAAATGTTGTACATTGAACTTGATATTGAAGAGTCAAAATTAATATTATAATTTTTTTTTATATTTCGTTGTCATTATCTGGAAGTGGTGTATGGTGTCAGTGTCATAGATAGGCATCCAGTCGCCCGCGTTATTCTAATTCCTACGAACGAAGTGAATGAAGAGCCCAGTCGGCGCTGCATTATAAATGGGGATGAATTATGTCGCGCACGGGGGTATACGAGAATAGTGTATACACAAGAGAGGTGGAGAGAATAGGGGGAAAGTTGAATTATTACCGCGGCAGTGAGCGTGCGCCAGTACTATACTTCAACGGTGCATGGATCAAAGCCGTCAGTTCGCGTTCGCTAATTTTGCGTTACCCCCCCCATTGCTCCTTGCATTCCACCATACTCTCTGCACTATTTTTTATTTTTTTATTTTTTTTTCATTTTAGTTTTTTTCACAACCACTCAGCCTTTCCACACGTCTCTCCGCTTTTGAACCCTCTCGACTACATACTTGACCTCTTTCTTATATATTACAGCATTTAACTTTCAATATTTTCAAAACCGTTCATAAACAAGAAGAAAAAAAAATTGCATCAAGTAGACCTGCCTAGTACTTTCCATCATTACGTTAGTTAATTTGTTTATATAATTTTTTTATTCATTTATTTATGTAAAACTATGTGATGATGAATGGAAATATGAAAATAACAATTGAATACAATAAGAAAGTAAATACATAACTTTTGCTGAGATAATTTTACAATGAATTTAATTTAAGCATAATATCAATTGTGTTTGGTTTTGCATTTTTTTTTTTTCATCCAGTGTGTCTTCAAAGTTGTGCGCGATGCCGATCTATCATCGCTAGTATTTCTTGCACTGTTTTGTACAGCGAACAACCCCAAAGACGACAAAGTCTTTAGATGTATATATATATGTATTTTTGGCCCATTGTGATTTCATTTTCCCCATTGTCTTATTGTTTTGTCTGCCTGAGCCGACGTTAGTGTCTTGCGTGCCGACACTTTGAAATTTGAGAAGAATTGTTTCCTCTTTTCTATAGTTGAAAAAATAAAAAATATATATATATATATATATATATATAATGAAAAAAAGAGAAAAAAATTAATAATAATGAAACGGAAGAAAAATCAACTTTACTCAAGTAACTTTCACATAATGGAGAAGAGAAACTAAAAATTAAATAATCCAATAATTACGAAATACAGTTCGCACAATTGAAAAGAATAGTAATAAGTTAAAAAAAATATTTCTGTGTAATTTATATATATATATATATAGTGTATACTTTAATTACTACAATTCCACCAATCGGAAATTGGTGGCTTGATTTCGGTTTGTGAATTAGTCATCTTTTCTTGAGGAAACGGCATTAGTCATTTTGGCCATTACACCGATAGACCAGTAATGGAGGATTTTTGGTTGGATTTGTGAAGTACACGAGTGCAGTGAACATAGATTAAAAATGTAATTGACATTGAATCACATCTAGCAATCAAATAAATAATGGCATTTCGATTGTAAATTACTTCAGCAATTTACCATTAATGGGAAATTGAGTAATTCACGTGTATCCTGTACATATAAACTGATCTTGAATATCAATTTATCTTCATCGATTTCATTATTATGGGCAAACATACGAAAGATATTGGCTCATATCGCATAATGCTTATCGGTTACACCCCAAATATTCCTTACAGCTTCCGTCTTCCATCAACCAAACTCAATCTTGTAATCCATTTCTCTGATCTTCCACATTTGGCCCATCCATCCTCTATTACTGCTTGACCGCTACGTCCAATTCCCCTTAGGGTATACGAATTGTAATCGGATATTGTGCAGCGTGACGTAAAAGCTGCGGGTCAATATTGATGCAATCGAAAATCGACATGAAAATTTGTTATGCTTCTTCCATAAATGTCAAAAAAATAACAAATGAGATACGTATTTAGATACACAGTTTATCATTGTTGCTAGTTTGCTTTGTGACATTAATATGTGTTGAGATGGTGGAAACATTTCTCCAAGGAAATTTGAATAGAAATAGGTAAATTCAGCAAGTATGAAATAAGACAAATTCAGTGATAGCTCTGAATTTATATAGAATATAAATATACAATAATAATAATTGAGTCAATATGAAGTGTACATAAAAAAAAATGTCATTGATCTTGATGATAAACATTTCCAAAAATCTGCAGAATAATTCAATATTTATATTGTATTTTTTTGCCGTATTAGAGGAAAAATAGTCATACATAAAGTGTAATAGCTTTAATCAGATAAATGAAATAATTAAAATATTATAAATGGCAGTACATCGATTTGTATTAAAAATTCCAGTTGTAATTCGATTATAAGAATGCAGGAAGGTGTGAGATGATGTGTGTATAAAATACGGTTGAATCTGTTCGCTGAATATATATATATATATATGATGAGAAGCGAGTGGCGGTGGTGGTGAAAAAGAGGGATTGAGCAATATATATAACGTATGGGGGTATAGTGCGGCAAATTGCGTTCGAGGGGTGGTGATTCGGCTTTATTAAAACTGTCAGCATGCGACACGAAGGTTGAAGGCTCCAGTGCACGTGCATTTGCCCGCATAAAATTCATTGGAACTGCACTAATAAAAGTATAAATAAATAAACGGAACAAATAATTTATTCCACTATTTTTCATTTTTATTTCTTTTTTAAATAATTATTATTGCGATTTTTCAACAATTTCTTACAATCATTACAAAATTCATTGAATTGAATTTACTATATTGTAGATAAATTTGTTAGATTCTATTAACTATTACAGATACCATTGTTTGTACCATTTCAATGATAGAATTATGACTGTGAATTTTTATTTATATTATTATTTTGATGATGAAATTCCATGGTGAATACTTATGAGAGTGAAATATTCTCATGAATTAATACGAACTCATTTGTGTTACGAAATTCTCTACATTTCGTTGAGGCATCCTCGTTATCCAGATTTATTCTTTTTCACCGAATGAATGTAATCGCCTCTTACATTTATCCATATGCATAATATTTTTATTATATTTTTTACATATTCGTCCTTTAGAAAAAATATATATTTATATATTGTCAGAATTATTGCTGTCCGCACTCCAGTGTACCAACACCAACTAAATTTTTATTCTTACTGTTTTATTTGAAACGATTGAAAGCGAGAAAAAGAGAAAGGGAAGTGAACAAAAAAAAAAACCAATAATTTACATCCGTTTTAATGGCAGGATATGACAAAAAAAACTTGACAGCAGTGCTCTTGAATAATTTTAATGACATAGATTGAATTAACTTGACAATATGTATACTCTCATCTGCGTGTATATATAGGTATATATACACACATTCATTGGCTGGCGATGGTGACGTGCCTGGTTGCAATGGTTTTTGTTCGATCTTCGTCGTTAGCTGTTAATCCACTTATGTCCTAATTCTATTCGATCTCGTTGATGAACGGATGGCAAGCACCCGCTTATCCCTGAATTTAACTGAGAAAGACGAGGCAACGTTGTGCCCACGCGGATACGCCCATTGCGAAGATTGTAAAACCATCAGAGAGAAGAAGACAGTTTAGCTAAATTGAATGCGACTTTCAAGAAGAAGCAGTGAAGCTATTAGGTAATGAGGCTGAAGTATCCGGAGTATAGCAATGACGTGGATCGAAGAAAAGGCTTAGATTAACGGATGAATCGGGTCAATGAGATTGGCATCAGAATGTCGCGTTTTCATTGTCGAGAACAATTCAAGATAATCCTTATCTTGTACCTCGTTCACAATTTTTGTTTGCACCCCACTCTAATCTACTTTAATCATTATTATCACAAGTTAATTGGCCAATATTATTTTAAAACTTTGTTTTTTTTTTTTTTAATACTTATGATTTAATTGAATTTAACCGAGTGGAGCTGTATTAATACAATTGTTCGTTCTACATTCCTTCGTCAATCTACCTTATGTTATTCAACAATATTCCAACTGTCAGACATAGAGATAAAATAGTCGGAGGCAACGGACAAGTGGGAGAAAGGGGATTGCTCGTATAATAAATACATAACCCAGTAGCAGTGGAATTCTGTGCAATTTCAATGTGCGACCTTACCACGTTCCAATATAGGTCTCTAAGAGGATTCAGCTGCGTCTATCTCAGATCCTACTCCTATCGCATTTATCCGTATCCGGATGAAAGTGGAACGTCGATGTCCTCTCTATAGACGTATTGCGTACCACACATTTCGACATCTTAGATCTCTCTCTCTCTCTCTCTTCCTCTGTATCTCTGTCTCTCTCTCTCTCGCCCTTCCAAAACTACTAAACACAATTTAGCATTCAATTAATTATAATTATTTCTGGTATTCCTTTAATCAAACATTCCTTGCTTCACTATTCTAATAGGCAAATTTGTATTTCTATGAGTGACTTTAAATACTTGTATAAACTCTGGTTGAGTAAACTCGGTTTTTTTTTATATACAATTATGTTTATATAAAATTTTATATCACAAATTAAAACAGTTTATTGAAGATAAAATTTATATTTTTAGATATCTTATTTCATATATTTTAATGGATAGTTTTCAAAACTTTTCGAATTCGATAGTAAAATTATATACTACAAGTGCGACATTGTTACTATAGTGAATCGATTACTATAGTAATAATACAGACATTAATTCATGAGTGTGGTATTTTTTTTTCTCTTCTACCGTTATTTCTACAACAATTCTAATCGTTAGATTTTTCAGCGTTTATATTTTTAAAATTTGAATATAGATAAAGCAGCTTTTACGGTCCAACGTATGAATTGGAAATTACAAATTTTCCCACCAAGGTCCTACTACATCCCGAGACAATAATTCAATGTCTACTTTAAAATTCGAGGTTATTTACGTAATTATTAAAATAGTATATGTGCACGAATTACTCACTCTATTTCTACATTTCACATTCACGTCTTTATTAAAGTAAAACCGGGTGTCAGCAAAATAATTTGAGATTAGCCAAACTATTGTGGCGAACTAGACAGCCAAGCCAAGTAGATGCGAGAGTACATTTATTCATTTTTTTTTATATATATATATATGTATGTATATGACTGTACTAGCTTATATGAAGTGAGAACTTAGGGAATAGTTTATTGCCTCGCGTTTATTTAAATTACGTATAATTTCATCTAGAGGTGTATTTTCCAACATTAATGAAACAGACAAACAAAAATGTGAATAACAAAATTACTGAATTAATTCAGCAATTTAATTTATAAATAAAAATTATTGATTGACTAAATTAAAACGTTGAATTGTGAATTAAGGTGTGCAATAAACAGGAATATCGTGAAATTTTCATGGAAAAGTGCCATTGAGTGCACGACAAAAGTGTCATTGCGCCATGGGCAAGTAACTCAGTATATATTTCACAGTCACATACATACATGCATACATACATATATCAATATACATACACGCACGCTGAAGGATACACACTACCCCATTGTATTTTGTTCAGCGTGATCGATGTAAAGAGGAGGGTGTGCAACATCGCTGCACAATCCCCTACATTTAGTCTAGGTAGAAAGCTTGCCGGAATTGGGAGGTGAGCTGAGGGGAGAACCGTAGGACATGGCTGTATGACAATAATTCACTTTCCACCCATTTTGCTTGCAATACAAAATGCCACTTGACAATGTACACGAATATTATTCCATACTCCTTTGATCATTTTTTTTTTTTTTTTTTTTTTTCGTTTTATCGTTTTTGCTTTTTTTTTTTTTCTATTTCATCAATCATAACATAATTTACAGGCGACATTACTCTGTAAAAAAATTAATACATCTATGGGACAATGCAATATCTTCGATATAATATTACTTAAAATTTAAATATTAAAAATTATGATGCAAATATTCTGTTAAATATTTGATGATACGCGTGACACTTGTAATTACACAATTATAAACCCACGTATATACACATATTCAATCATTAAATTTTCACTGTCCAAGACGAGAGCTTTATGTTTCTCACGGACAATTTAATTAAAACAATCGATTAAACGGTCAATCACAGTTAACCTGAAATGGGTCCACGCCAGTCTAGTGTCACGTCGTGGCGGTAATTCTATTATCTACTCGGTTGGACAAAAAGCCCTCTTCTGTTGCTCCCCATGGCGAATTCAATCGGTGAAATTGTATTCAAGACCTTTTAACAATCCATGAATGGAACAATACACAATTCAATAAATGGAAAATGGAAAATATACAAACAAATGAGGCCTTAATACAGTGTTATATGATTAAACTGGCGAGAACTGTGATCGAGAAATGTTGAATTTAAACGTGGCAATGTAATTCCATAACCACGACAATAATAATAATAATAATAATAATGATAATGGTCGTGATGATAATGATGATAATAGTGATGGTAATGGTGATGATGATAGTAGGGTTGAGATCATTGAAAAATGAACGTGTCCAACACAGCGAGGGTTGCTTGGAGAAAAGCGGTCAGCACATGCTATGTATAGGAGTAAAGTCATACAGATATAGTTTGGATGCTGTAACCAACCTACTCTGAACATTGGGGTGGTGAACTGAGCCTCTATCTAGTATACACACACATACACACACATACCAACATTTTCATCCTGTTCTATTTTCGAATGTGCAGGTTGGAAGTGTTGGTATTAATGGATACTGAGCGACGCGTAGACCGTCTATGGTTAAATACGCTCCAGGCGATTGGAAAGAGACGAGCTATGGCATTATATCTGAGTAAATGCTTCACATTATATATATATATATATATGTATATACTGGAGCAGAGTGTGTCAGTAGCTTATACAAAAATGTGTGGATAGATATTAATGCATGTGTAAGATGCATCTTATTTTTTTTTTTTTGCCATCCAATAGTATTCTATCTATCTTTATACACCAGGAGAATAAAGTGCATTCATGGAATGATAATGGGGAGTAAAAGGGTATGGCAAAATATACAGTGATAAATATTATCTCTATTCTATCGTTATGTTGTTTTGTCAGTTTATTTATTTTTGATTGGAGTTGATTATTGAATATGAAAGTTGGATTTATATTACGTACGGATATTGTAATTAATATGGAATGTTGTTAAATGTAACATATTATATTTGTTATGAACTATTTTGGGTGCTTTTGATGTTTGCTTATTGAGTAGATGGTATACAATGTATGGTGGATGATCTATAGATAATAACTATTGCAGTGAATTAGAAATCAGTGTACTGTATGTGAACATTTGAGAGCTTTGTTCTGAGGTAGAAATTACTTTGTATGATTGCATTGGATTTATATATATATATGAATGAGTTAGAGCTTTTGAATCGAATGTCGGTGTGGTACAGCCCGGCACTTGTAAATCATTGAATTGTGAATTATTTTGAATTAGATGCCATTGCTGAGGTATCAATCCTTTTTGGGTATACGATGCTACATATAAATTATTGTAAAGTCATGTTACCGACATAGCTGTTTGTTGTTACGAGAGCTATCTGGTATACCACTTTGTTCACATTGGGTTTGTGGCGTTTATTCAGTTGTGAGCTGAAAGCTAACTCGCACTGGTTCTAGTGCAATGTTTGATAGAAACTAGTTCTAAGTATAGTGTTGGTTTTGAAACAAAAGACACGTTCATTTCAATGGTGCCAATGCTCAGGATGTAGACACATATTAAGCAAGAAAATTTAATGGTCTATCAGGTGTTATTGTGTTTGGTTTTATTATTATATATTTGAGATTTATTGTTGATTTTATAATTTCAGTTTATGCTTATGAATAATGTTCAATTTTTTCAAAAATAAAAACCAACGTTTTAGTATGAAATCCCGATCAATTTTAATTTTTAAACTCTAAATAGTTAATATCATTTAACATTTAATATAAATTTAATATAATAAACGTGTATAACAAAGTTATTTGCTGGGTAAATTCTGGTATATGCTCATCACGAGCATTTATATATATATATATATATATATATATATATATATATTAATTTGATTAAGTTGAATCTCCCTCACATGCGCTATTTCTCGTGCCCGTACCTCGTGCATCTCCCGACCTTAGCTTTAGCAGTATAAATTATCCGGTTTATTTCATACGTAAACCATGGTGGTGACCCAATTATAGAGACAAGTGATGTGAGTGAATGTCGCAACGTACAAATAGATGAAATGAAAAAGGAAATAAAATTGAGATTTTATGAAATACGCGTGGAAAAAAAAAATAAATAATGTATATAATGAAAGTTAAAATACGTTGTGTGGCAGAGATTTTTCTTATGTCGCTCGACAATTTCACAGTAGTTTCTTTTGCGGCTTTTAAAGTATCAACAAGAAGAATTTAAGCCAAAACCTACTTTATTTATGACCAACCATTCAATTAACATGGTTGGTAGACGCGGAGAAAAAGTATAGCGCGAAGAGGGGTTGCAGTGCAAAAGCTTCTAGAATAGCGAAACTATAGTGGAGGAGGTGTATGAGACGCAAAAGTTGGTGGTGGTGGAGCAAAGTAGGGTGAAAGTTAAAGATATTTACTGCTCTTGCGGACGCAAGCCGATGCGAGAAGGCAACCTCTGAGTGTGCGGCTTAGTCGACTTTCCGATAAATCGATTTCTATTCCATTTCTCTTTTTTTTTCATTCGCCTCATCTCATGTTGCGCCAGTTCTTCGACTCTCCTTTTTTTTTCTTACTTTTCGATTACAGTATCGAGATCTTTCTCTCGTGGATTATCTTGATATCCACCCTTTCATTTACCATTTGAATTGAGAAAACAATTTATTGGTGTAATGTTTATTGGAAATTATTTTTTTTTTCTTTTCTCTTTCGATTTGGTTTTGTAGTATTTATATATGGATTTTTTTTTTTTTCATGGATATAAGATTGAAGCATTGTACGTTTCCTATTTCACGTTTGAGAGATAATCCACGTCCAAAGAAGATCGGAATATACATAGGATATCGCGTTGGAGGCTATAAAAGTTATCGGCCTGTCTACGTGACAAATTTACAAAAGCAGAATGTCGCCACCCACTTTCTTACATTCTTCCTCCACTTTCTCACTGTTTTTCTCGTTCATCTTTCTCAATCTCGCAAGACTGTGGAGAAGGTCGTTGCTCGCGCGATCCGTTGCGATTCACCCGGACGCGGTCTCGTTAAAACTTGAATTACCCAATCTAAGCGTTATCAAGAATTCGTAACTATTTCGTCTTCCAATTAGAGATACTTTGTAGTTTTGTCGCTCCTATTTTTTTTTTATATTGTGTTAATTTCTAAATATTTAGTATTACATGTCATTTTCGTTTTTCCTTTGTATTGTTTCAGTTTATTATTATTATTATTATTATTTTCTTTTTTTGGTCTCTTTTTCATTTTTCAACCATTCAATAAGAAATGCGTGATGAAAAGCATGGGAAATTCGTGAAATCAAGTTTTTTCTTAACCTGTAAAAATGTATGTGTGCATGTCTGACAATAACCAAACCAATGAATGGAACCAGTGAACGTATTGAGAAATAAACAGTGAAAAAAAAAAAAAAAAGGGAAAAAGAAAAAAGAATGGAAAAGAATAAAAAAAGAAAAAAAAAGGATGGAGAGAAAGAAATAAAAGAAAATGACGAAAGCAAGAAGAAGTAGGTCGAAATGACAAAGGTGTAAACCCACGCGATGGAATTCGGTACTGGAAGCGCAGCGTTGTCGAGTGTGAAAATTCACGTTTCAACAATTTAAAACACTCACATTATTTCACAATACCTATACAATTATATCTATATTTTCAATTGTTTTGTTTTTTATACAATAAGTTGCAAAGAAAAAAGAGTATTTATTCAGTCTCAACTTATAGCAATACAAAATTCCTTTGTCCCCCTTTGTTTTATAAGATTCACAATTTACAATTTTTCTTTTTTTTTCGCATTTATTTGACATTGAACTCAACCATTGGCTATTGAAATCGTCAATTATTTATAACTATAGTGAAGAGTATTGTCTTGGACCACGAGCAAAATTTATTTTATAGAAATAACAATTGGACGATTTTCACTGGGTAATTAGTGATCGAATTAGTGCGCAATATATTGCATATAAATACAATAGACTTCATTAACCTGTAGTTAGTACTTGAAGTAGCATTTGAAAAGTGACAGAAGCCTCGATACAACTTGCAAAAGCTCAATAGTGGGAGTGTGGAGAGGTCATTCTATTTAATAGGCTGGCGTTATGTCGGCCAGTAGAATACCCAGCTAGAAATAGCTGAGCATCGATAATGGCACCTGGCGCTTATGTTCATGGATTAATCTCCCCCTCTACCAATACTCCATAAATCTATACACCCACATACACACATACACACTTACCATATACATATTATAACTATTGCATTACTTTCGAGTTTTAAAAGAATAAAATTTTTTTCATCGAACCAATACCTATATTTATTTACCGCCATATTTCATCCCTCATTTTTATGTTTAATATTTTTTATTCATTATTGAAATTTTATTATCGAATGATTAGTAAATAAAAATTGTGAAAAGTTTTGTTTGCTTGTGAATAGGGTTATTGATAGTGATTAATGAGAAAAGGCCATGGAATGTTGGAATTGTTGTTGTAGCTATAGATGTTACGTTATATGTACGAGCAGCTGGTGCTTCTGTTACAACGTACACTCCAATATTTATGCCTTCACATACATCTACGTGGCGCTTAGTGGCTAAAGTCATGCTTATATATATATATGGATATGTATATGAACATTATAGAGGTTATTTGATATATCTAAAGAATGAAGTAGGCTTCTTTTCTCCTGTCATTAACTACAAGCGCCGCTTATTATTTATTTATTTTCAAGCCGCGGTGGTGCACTGTACAATCGGTTAATTTTTTATATATTCAACCACGCAGGTATAAAAAAGAAAAAGAAAAACACGTAAATGGGATCGAACAGTATACATTATATATCTTCTCAATCAAGTTTTTCACATCGCTAAAAGTAATCGATGGCGCGTTTAAATATTTAATTGCAATACCACCAGTTCAATGGTTTATTTTGGAATGAAAAAAGTTCAATCATGCTATTTTTTTCTTAGATAATTGATATATATATATATATATATACATTGATGAAAATATAAATAGCGTCAAACTACATTGTTAATATTTAATAGACAGACGGGCAACGGGAGATATTGAACAAATATTATCTTTAAACAAGTTGAATAAACTACCGTGCGCACACTGTTGATAAAAAATTATACATGAACATTAATGAAATGCCGGATAAATAAAAAAATTTACTGCAAATATAGTAATGATACGTTGAAAATTATTTTCTAATGTTGACTCAACAATTCTCCATGTTTACATACTATTTTTCATCAATTTTCACGTATAATTCTTGGCCAGTGTACCAACACAGTCTAAAGATATCCAACGTTATAAATATATCTACCGTAAAATAACAAAAACAAACAAACTATTTTTACCACAGGTTGATTTATTAAATACACGAAACTTAGGGCGGAAAAATAAAAAAGAACAAAAGGAAAAAACGAATTTTAACTCAATTTCCTTAGAATGAAAGTATATCATCCTAATCTTAATTCAACGTGTGCTCCTCCGTCCGCAGCCACGTGACAAATAGCTTTTAATTTCTGGAGCGTGTTTATTTTGGGCATCTTTCTCTCACCCATCTCACCATCCTCTTTTTCTCCTTTGCTTTTTCCTTCATCCTTATATAACTTGCACCATCTCGGCCGAATTAATTGGCTTGCCACCCACACCAGTAAAACGGAGCCAAGAGCTGCGTTATCTTATCGACGGCCACTTAAACCATCTAACCAAACCCCTACAGCCGTGGCCATGATCACCATTACTGTCGTTGGTTGAAGAGGGGGCTGCTGTGTCTGGTTAGCCTCTCGTGATACCACTGCCAACCTATACCCAACACTATCTACAATATTACCAACGTCACTTTCTATTCCCACCAACCCCTTCTGCTATATCGAGGTGCGTCACATCTACAAAGCTTCTGCTGCTTAAACTCCCCCTTTCATTCCTTCGGGCGAAGGTACACAGGACGTCAGATTTGAAACAGTGATTATGAATGCAGGCAGGCGTGTAAGCCTCTTTGGGGCAGTGTTTGCACAAGCTACCGCATGCAAGGAGAATGGCCATGCCACCGCTATCATACCCTACTATCATTCATGAGATATATATACATCCAAAGCACTGTTTGTGTATCAAACCTTACTTCGACATCATCCTGTGTCAATTCATCTACTATCAATATATATGGACTCAGCTCATATACCAATCAAGTACACAATGTTGCATCTAAATATTGGATCGTACAGATATAGTGATAATGCGATTGGTTTATACAGTATGTTAATATTATTGTGTCTTTTTGCATTTGGTATGTGAATTGAATTTATTTGTTATAATGTACGAATGGAAAATAATTCCAATGGAATAATATTATTGGTATAGTTATATATTTGATTACTTGATTAGCAATATAATTTGTCATTAAACAACCGTTAATAAATGTTAATTATGGTATGAAATTGATTATGGATACATTAAATTTTCATGTGACATGAAAATTTATCACTAGTCGCCCAATAATTCAGTTATAACTTTGAATTATACTGCACTGACTATCTATCTATCTATCTAATTTAGGTATATGCATGTGAATATTGTTGGAAATTAGGTTTTTCATACGTGCAGTGTCCTTTTGAATTATGTGACTTTCATAGCGATACTTGTAATATATATATTTATATATATATATATATCAAGTATTGAAATAATTGTAACGAGACGTAATATTGAATGATGATTAAATGACGTTCGGCGTGAAGACGACACGGGAGAATATCGTCGTGTATTATAGTGACCTTTACGGAATATAATACCATGGCAATGGGAGTTTTACGATGTGCCATTAAATTTCGTAGTAACGACTTGTAGAACACACATACTATATATATATATATATGCGAGGAAGGTTGTGGTTTTTTTTTTTTTTACGAGGCGTTGTGTGGCGAATTAAAGGGATATTCTCAGAGAATAGTGAGTTGATAGAGATTAGGAATGAGGTAGGCTAAAATAAACGAAGGAGAATGGTGTACGACATTGCGAGAAATTAACCCCGTCACCCTTTTAGTTACGTTGAGAAAAGTGTCTCGTAATGCATTGCACTACGTGTGAAAGACTTCTTCACTACTACAAATATCTACCTGGGTATATATGTAGCTTTAGTTTTCACCACTTCTCACTATTTGAAATGACATATACCAACGTGCAGGATCATTCCGGAACGCTCGTTGATTCTCGTCTCGTTTTTTACGATGTAAGTTTGACTGTTATCCTTTTATCTTTCTTTTTTTTTCCTTCGCATTATAGCCATTCATACGACTTTCTATTTCCGTTAATGGTTACTTTTCATGTACAGACAAGAGATTTTCACAAAACATAACACAACAATTCAATAAACATTTTTAATGTTGAAACATTTATAATTACATTTATGTCTAAATGTTGAAATGGCTGCTTCTTTCATTCTTTCATATTGTTTTTATTTTAATTGCATTTGTTAAAAATACAAACTATTTGTTCATTATATTTATTGTAAAGTTGAGATAGTCTATCAGTTATAAATATTCACAATTACACCTGGAAACAATTTTATATTAAAGTTTTTTAATTAACACGTGTGCTATTCTTGTGTTATTGCATCGATGCATACATCATAATACGAAGTGGAACATGAGTTATTTCATACTTTTAATATTGTCGAAATAAGTGCATTGTATAGTGCAGGTTTACCTATAACATTGTGTTGCGTTTTTGGTATATTCGCATATTGTTGTCACTTCACGTTTCTATCTCCTTTACAGTTGCTCTATTTATTCCATTCGCTCTCTTTCCTTTTATTAATATACCGTGATACATATACGGTAAAATATATATGTTTTTCACTTCATCTTTCTAGCCAATAACTCGCAAACATTGTCGTCGGCAAACAAATGTAGTTTACGTCCTGTTTACATTTGTCTATTTGAATTCAAGCGTGACAGCAGTGATATTGTATATTGAAAAATAAAAGATATAAAGCACAAATACAAAATGAAAAAAAAAAAAAAAAAAATATAAACTATAAAATGATAAAATAAATATTAGCAATACATTGCATGTGATTATCAATCAATCACTTTATTTATGAACACATATATTTTATTACTATCTACATCCTTTAAATTTCCATTCTAAAGTAATAAACATTTGCAATACAGAGCAATGCAAATTGCAGCTTATATAAATTATCCGATGAATAATTTCACACTAAACTATTATAACTGACTAAATTTGTATAATAATTTTTCAATAAATATAGTACAAATATATACCATGAAAATTGCAATTAAAACTTGAATACCAAGCTGCTAATATAATGTATATACATAGTTCAATGATCCGAGTTCAGTTTAATTTAATCAACAAACTTCATGCGTCAAAGCCAACTTCTATTTCACCCCCTTTTTTTTTTTTATTATTATTATTTACTCTGTAAATACTTTTGGCGAATTTTTCATTCGTGTTTTCTGCTATTTTTTTTTTTTTTTGCGCTCACGTACACCATCTTTATTGTTATATATGTCAATAACAAATAAAAAAGAAAAACACTATTTCGATATATTTAATTATATTAAAATATTTTTATAGTGCGAATAATTGAAAATGTCTGTTGGTATATTGAATGCGGTTGAATTGTTTGTGCGCAAACAAGAAGTGGTTACAGCAGACAGCAGCGGATACAAAACAACAGTAGCAACTAAGAAAGGAGTGACCCGAAGACAACACCAAGGAGTTTCGTGGTTTTAGTTTAAGATCTCTCTGTTTCTGTCTCTCTTTCTCTCTCTTTCTCTCTCTCTCTCGGACTCACTCTGTGTATATCTTGGCGATGCGACGACTTAATGAATTAAGTTGGAATTGTTAATTGCTCTAGGCAGTTTCACCAGTTAGAATGACCCTCATAAGTATCGTCATATACCAACTCCCAATGCAAGTCAATATATATATATATATATGTATATATATATGTATATAAAAATACACACTCACATTATTCCACAATACTCTACTACCATTTACAATTTAAATTCTTTCATTGTATATAACCACAACACAAGCCAGTATTCAATTATTTTCATTCTACATTTTCAAATAAAATATTTGTACAATGCATATATATATTGGAATTTTATAAATATATATAAAATTAATTAAGTATAGGGGCAAAAACGTCATTTTATTATTGGTCATTATATTCTGACAAGCAGAAACCTCAATAATATTTCTATATGTCTGCGTATACCTGAGTCTTATTATTATTATCATTATTTTCAACTATTATATAAAATAATTCATACATATGTATGGCTAACCGCAATAGAAATTGAATGATGAAATTTCTACCCATATATTCATGTTTAAAATCATATTTCCAGTTCTCTTTTCACCGCATATCGTGCCATACACCCCAACGATATTACGCGCATGTTTTCTGGCTTCAGGCAACGCGGCATAACTTTGCTCATATTCGTACTTCGCTTGGTAAAATGCTTAGGTACAGATGTAGTTCCTATGTATATATAAATATACATAAATATATATATATATATATATATATATGTTGCTTCAGACTGTATTTAAATAAAATAAGATCGCACGGTCCAAAATAAAATTGAAATATTTATTGTATATATATATCGGGGTTCGGCAACAAGAATACTTGTTGACATTTGGATTTATAAATGATAGAAATGAAACATTATTGAAATTTATAATGATGTAATTGGTCGGGTTTGTATCGGTGGCATTGTTATCGTCAGTTATGTCTGCACACTTGGTCAATTATTTCATATACAATGTTTATATATATCGACAAACTAAAATAATGTACGACAAAATGGATACGCCTACATCTCACAATACTTCATATATATATAGTTGGGATAGATATCTATTTTACTAACTATACTTCATCTTCATTTTCACGTTCTCTTCATTTCATTCATTCGCTTTGTATTGCGCGATTTCTGGAAATATCATAGTTGTCCACGAAACCTCAAATTTCATGGTGCTCACCACCAGTATCGTGCTCCATTTAAACGAAACCACTTTCACAGATTCACGTACAATTAGATTTATATATGAAATTGTGCGGTTTTTAGTTAACAACTTGTAATTATAATATGGCATTTTAACGGTAAACTTGAATTTTCATCAATTAATTTGCGCTATTGTATCCATATATTATCAATAAAATCATTACCAATTAACAATCATAAACACATCAATTTATATACAAGATTTAATTTAATAGTACCGGAATAAATATTGCAATGATATATAGAAAAAAAATGAATATTAAAAAAAGTGGATAATGTAAGAAAGTGACGGGGTGAAACCTTCCTAAAGATGTTTGTAATATTTGTACGTATATGTGTATGCGTATCTATATATGTCAGTGATGTGCTGGCTGGACACATGGTGTGATGTGAGAGAAAGTGTTGGTTAGATGCGGCACAGCAGCCAGTTGATAATTTATTCGAAATGCATCGACACAACGCAAAGGCAATAACTCAGCCAGAGTGAAACACACGCAGACATATATATATATATATATATATATATATATTGATGCAGGTGCGGCTGGCAAATCGAGCGAAGTAGACTGTGACAACGCATTCAAAGACATCACAACACCATATATGAACATAATGACATACACACACCCATCATTTATCTAAAAGAAATATTATCATTTACATATTGTATACCCACCATTAGATATCACTATTGTTATTATTATTAATAATAATATTTATATGAATAAATATTTTATTTACCTATTGATTCTTGGTATTATGTAAAGCATATAAATAAATTCAAGTCGGTCGTTGAATTGTTCGAATAGGTGAATATATATGTATATAGAAGACTTATGTCAACTTTCACGCAGGGTCTTTTGTACGTATATGTATAGTTTCCATATACGAACACGGCTTGCATGAATAGATGATCGTTCGGTGAGTTATCGAGTCGCACTAGACATTCGTTCGTGATTCATTTAGCTGGATCCAAGCCAAATTCACTAACGTCGACGGTGTGCCGCCGTTGTTTCATTACCGTTAACTCGACCAACTGCGGAAGGGATGCCAGTCCTTATTCTCTTACTCGCTGGTCATGCTATTCAATGCTACGATGTGTGTGTTCGTATGTATGACCGTGTGTATTTACATATATATATATGGGTGTATGTTCATGTGCATGCTATTCTCTATCAATTTTTTTTTTAGGCATGTTTACTTTTTTTTTTTGCTTGTATGGATTTTATATGAAATGATAAAATTTATGGATAATTGGAATACAAAGTTGTTAGTTTAATGCATATATATGGAATAAATATATGAGACAATGAAAATATGAATAAATAAATATAATAATCGATATTGAAGTTTAATGTGATGTAAAGCGAATTTTTATCGATACTTTTTCTTCTTCAGTAGGTTTGTGTGCATCTCCTTCAACTCACTCATCATATCTTGCGCTTTTGTGCTCCATTTGTTTTGAGAAATTTATTTATTATACACGGAGCAAAAAAATTTATATCCATATAGACAATATATATTTATATACATATACATATGAGTTCGCAATTTTTTTATTTTATTTTGAAGAATATTTATATTGTAAACTCGCATTACATAGCAAAAACTTTTACTTATTTATTTATTCATTTTTTTCTATTTATATACAATAAAAATGAGAACACAAAGGAATTTTTTAAATCGCCACAGATACATGTCAATATATCAATATGAAATTTTTGATTTTATCGCACGACGAGAAGTTTGCCAATTCAAACAGCTTTAATTTTACATTTGCACAATTGAGTAATTTTTTTTTTTCTCTTTCCCTATTTTTTCTTCATTCTTTGCCGTTTAAATTTCATTTTGCATTCAACCGAATAACGTCTAATTAATATTACTCACTAATTAACGATTGAAATGAAAGACCAAATTAGTATACACAAAATTGGTATAAACTGTTCTATATTACATATTCCACTAATATATTTATATACGCATAACGTTTATCGCGATAATTATATCGGTGATATAATCATTTGTTTGCTGATAGAATATCCTCTTTCCGGCGTTCCTCGTTATCCCTCGCGCCCCTTCTCTCGCCCATACACACGCGGAACACAGCAATATATACAAGTGAAATAATTGGCCGCTGGTAAATCCGCCTATGCGTACCCACAAATGCAACCGGAACTGACACAATGAAAGAGCCTGCGCATACATAGATGTACGTGGACATGGTGGACAAAATTAGAGAGGCATACAGGACTAGACAGGAGATCGAAGAGTATATACTATATAGATGTGTATAACAAGGTAGAGAGATACAATGTGAGAATGATAATTAGCCATCATTGTGCGATCGTCCGTAGGCATTTCCGGGGTTATCGACCTCCTCCATTACCTTAATTAATATTGACTCTTAACTTTAAACTATTATTTTCTACCACGCCCCTATTATTCTCTCCACCGCATTTCCATCCCCATATATGCACTCTCAAGATATCACTAATGTGCTTTTTCACAATTTTTTTTTTTGTCCAACGCAGTTTTCACTCACGAGCGGTTGGAATTTTATATTCAAAAGTTTTGGGATAAAAACTGAAATAATAAAAAAAATAAATAAATGAAATAACGACAAATTGCAAGAATAGAAAGTGAAATATTTGAATAGAAAAAATAATAGGATGGTGAATGAAATAATAAAAAATTTATTTACCATCTCTATTGTTTGAAAATATTTTTTAATAGCAGTCTATTAAATTTTTATGTTGTAGAGTTTAGTTTTTTATTATTTTTTTTAAATATATATATATTCATGTTGTGTTGTATTACGATGTCAACACACACTTTGATGTTATTGCTGATGAATATTACCAAGAAACAAAGATGAAAGTATCTGTTTTATTACATAATAATAGTATATATATATATATTTATATATATATATATATGGATGTGGTTAAACATGACCGTGGACCACTTCTTGTGTTAGTAGTCTCACAAGTGGATGGTAAAAGGTTGAAGCGAATAAAGAGGAGGGCAGAGGATTGGCTAAAGCTATAACAATATAGAGATTACATATATGTATATGCAAAATCGACAGAGTCAAGTTTTCCCATCAACCTCAAAGTCGAACTTTATTTAATGCATCACTAAATGTCCTCTTAAAGCAACAATACATATCTACACACACACACACACAAAATAAATTATATATAACAATTACATATATATATATATATAGAACAATTTCACAATAGATATTTGCAAAAGAAATAAAATTTTCATATAAATATATCTACATATTTTTTCTTTTTTACATACATATATATTTTTTTATATTTATACGTGTCATGCAGTTGGTGTATACAGCCGTGGTAATATACTATTTCGCTACACCCTCTCTCTGACACTTTAAAATTATTTCCGTTGGAGTTTAAGCGATAAATTCGCATTTGCACGACGCAATGTCGCTGTGGCGAGGGGTCGTCTACCCTCTCTATCTCGTCCTCTCCCTCACACCACTCTCTATCTCTATATTCATATACACACACATATATATATGATTCTCTTTCCTTTTTGGCTTGCAAACACATCTCGCGGAAATCCTCATGTCGACTTGTATACATATAGAGTGTACGATAGGGGAGTGCAAAACGAATTCAGGAAGGAATCAGTGGTAAGACGATAAGTGGTGAATTCCGTCCTTTCTCAAAAATAACTTTTACCCTTTCGTCTTTCCGCTCTTCACCTATACTACTGTTACTGCTACTACTACTACTACTACTACTACTAATACAACTACTTCTTCTTCTACTTTTTCTGCTTCTTCATTTTCTGTCGCTACGTCTGTTTTTACTTTGATACATATTACATATATGTCTCAGTCTATGTTCACTATGCGAATTTCATATATTTAAAAGTTTATATATATTGCCTATGTCAGTGTATAAAATTTTATGTCTGGTGAAATTTGCAAAGGCCAAAGTACTCAGGAAGTAGTACTATCCAATCCCGACGTGTCCGCACACGCTTATATATATATATATATCCTTCCGGTCTTGTTCTCCATTTCTCGTTTGAAGTTACCGTCGCCAGCCGTGAAATGAGTCTGTAGAAACTTCGCAACAACCAATTCGATTTGACTTGCCGCGCATTTTCGACGCCGTATCTGCTTCCATCCTCGTGCCTATCTCAATTTACTGTGTGTCAGTGTACACATGTTCACATATCATTTATGTATGTATACATCTATGGAAACTAGTGAGATGTATGTATTTGATGTTTGGGTCATGTTTTGCAAACATGACCCAAACTTTGTGCACTTTTGGGAACTCATTAAAAGACGTTTGAGTTGAATCAAAACATATTATTTTATTGAAATTATTTATACTATTTTTTGTATTCTATTTTATTATTTATTTATTGACTCTTACACTTTTCATGATGGAGAATGTCAATTAAATATATATTTACAAACAGACAAAGTACTGTTATTAACGTAGTGAGTGAGTAAGTACATATTGAAATTGTGAAAGGTGAGAATTTGTATGTGAATAATTGAAGGGTAGTATTTTTTTTTCGTTTTTCCTTCGTTTTTCCCCCCGTCAATGTTTAATTAAAATGTATGTGTGTAGATATGTAGAGTAACATGATACTACAGTGAAAAATAACTCCCATCAAAACAATTTGAAACAAAAAATATATATACGAGTCATCATTAATTGCACAATTGGATTTGAACAGAAAAAAAATGGGGGGGGGAAAAAAAAAAGATGATAACTATGTAAATACTCAACGAGCCCAACATAAAATAACTTATTAAATAATTTTAGTACATGAACTGTTAATTATAATACACATGAAATAAACAATACTGTTGCGGCATTGTAATGAGTGCATAGTCATGAAAGAAAAAGAAAAATGAAAAGAAAAGGTAAAAAAAAAAATCATATATAAACATATGAGAATATAAATGCGCATATAAAGTTAATGTATTCGAAATGTAAGTTATCGCGTGTAAAAGTGCGATTAAAAGTGGTCTCAAGAGGTTGACTCTGCATAACTCTACGTTGGAAAGCTGCGCACACTATTTTTTATTTTTTTATTTTTATTTTTCTATTATTTTTATGTGAGGTTGCGAGGAGTTCCTTAACCACATACACAGTGTGTGAGGGCTGCACGAAAACCCGAGGGAGAATAAGAGAGAGCGAGTGAGTGCATTTTATCATGGAGGATTTGAGGTGCGAGAGTCGCGCACGTGGTGCGTATTAACGACGTCACGTAGGTAACCATCGGCTGGACTGTGACCGGGAACGTGACCCCATGAGCGTGACCACCAACTATATCTATATGTATTTATACTACATACGTCCAATGTCTTTTACACGTATACAGAAACCCTGGTTCTCTCGCTGTCCGCTCACGCCAGATGTGATTCTTTACTTGTGAGGTGAAAAATAATAAAAATGAAAGGGAGAAATGGAAGGAAAAAAAAAAAAAAACGAAGAAAAATGAAAAAATCCACTTACATGAGTATGAGGTTTTCAGATAAAATTCTACGAAAACTGAAAAACTGAGGGTAATGTATTTTTCATTCGACCGTATAAGCTCTTTTCACGAGTTCTCAAAAACTTTCATCTGGAGTTTGGGACAGGGGGAGAAAAAAAAAAATAAAAAATAAAAGAAAAAGTAGGAAAACGTGAAATTATACGTTTATGTGTCCAGCATTTTTATTTACAAAAAACATATATATATATATATATATATTTATATGTGGGTGTGCAGCGTGTATTATATTTATGAGATTTTTTTTATAGATAAAGAATGTTGAGGAATTTATTATTTTAATAGAATTGCAAAATTTTTAGTAATGGAGTTACGGTGCAATTATATTTATATGAGCAACAAATAATTCATATCAAAGGGGATTTTTTTTTATTGTTGTGGATCTTGAACGATGACTTTAGTTATGACACTGTCTCCGGTCATTGAACTCTTATCTATATAGCATTTATCCAGTAATTCGATTTAAAGTATGTAGTTAGTGAACTATTTTCAACGAAGGAAACAATGTCGAATTTGTGCACTCAGCAATATCATCATTATACCATTACCGAAAATTTCAATAATTCTAATCTACTATATATATATAAATGAATGAGTGCAAATATTTGTGTGTATATGTGATTGTGCGAAGAGTAATAAAGTTAAATGAATCAATGTCAAAAAAATATTTTCTTGTACAGAGGGCGAAAGAAAAAAAATAAGCAAATAAATACCATGATAATATAAAACATCGTACATAGATAAAAATATTTCTTTTTTCTATATGACTTGCTTATTGTAAATAATTTGTCATTTTGATGTTTTCACATTTGTTTTTATTATTTATTTTGTTATCTCTTGGTGAAAAGTTTTGCTCAATGATCATCTTGGACAGCGACAAATGGCTATAGGTTATATGACCGTTCTCACACAATTTTCCAAGGAGGGATTGCGTATGAAAAATATGCTCGAAATGAAAAATAAAAAGAGAAAAAATATTGCATATATATATGTGAAATTGTCTTGTGGTTGAGTGAACTATGCTATGATCACAATGTCATATATCTCGTGTCGAATGTCCAATATACAGTCATACAGAAAAAAATTGGCGAATAAACTGTTGTAAAATATGTGATGTAGGTCGTAACCTACCGCGACAACGACCACCAAAGAAAAGATGAACAGACTTTTCAAGATATTTTCTTTACGTGAATAAATTGCATTTCGATATTAACCAGATGTTTGCATACTTTCAAAGAAAAAAAAAAAAGAATAAAAACCATAAAGACAGAAAAAAATTTTTTTTTTAATGTAATAAGTAGTTTCACTGTCACATTTTCACTTTAATTTGATCTTTTCTATTTTTACCGTCAATTAAAACCTGCACTCAACTCTATTCTACTATATCTATATTGCATATTACATTTTTTTTTTATATTTTCTTTTTTCTATTATTAATTCGATTATGTTGATTGCAATATAGAGCATAAAATGAGTCTGATATCATCAGTGGACATTGAATATATGGTAATAATTTTATTTATTACTTTTATTGTTATTTTCATTTTTTTTTTTTTTTTTTAATAATGAGAAACGAGCTTTGAATGTCCGGGGGGTATTCGTGTGGGACCAATGGAATCGGTGCAATTGCGTGTGATTAATTATAAATTATATATAATCCGTGACAGATTGTTGTACACATATCTCTTTCTTTCTCTATACTATTTATTTACATATATATAGACGTATGCTTTACGTGATATAAATTGCTCGATAATTATTCCAATGCACCAGTTCCAGTTCCAGTTACCTTTACCCTCCTTTTCACCCCTCTTTTCATCATCCGTCTCTCAATTATTTCAACACTGTCTGCATACACATGTATAAATATACACAGTAATTATTTTCCATTTTATTTACACCTGACAGCATCAATTTCATATTCTATATTATATTCTTCATTTTATTATTTTTTTTTTTTTTTTCATTTTTATTCCCCCGCTCACAGCTTTATTTCATTTATTTTTATTTATGATGAATTGATTTCTTTTACATTTCTTCCCTCATTCACTTTTATCATAAATATATATATATATATATATATATGACCCTGTTATCCACTCGCTGTTATTTATATAGCGTTTTTTTTTTCTTTTATTTTCCACCATATTTTTTTTATTCTCTGTCACAATTTCTCTCGCTTTCGCTCTGTTTGTATCCCCTTTTGCAATTTTACTATATATATGAATAAAGTTCGTGTGTGCGCGTCGACGTCTTTCACAGAAACACTTACGCCACTCAGACGTGTGCGCACGCCCTCTTGAGCCACAACGACACGAAGAGTAGACTCCCGTCAATTTAATGATCATTTTGTATATATATATATATATATATATATATATATATATATGCGTGTGTGTGTGTGTTTGTATACACGTGAATATAAATGCAGGTCTCCATTCACAAATTAAAAAATTAAAAAATAGAATCTCCGTGAAAAATGTACTGAAGTTAAAAACCTTTAACCGAAACAAATAATATGTTTTTTTCTTCAACTCTTTCACTAATTGATAAAGAAAAATAATTTAATATAATTTCAAGTAACAATTTGTAAATACGTACATATGCGGAAAACAATAAAGCCACTGAATTCAGTGAGTTATGTTATTGCAACTCAATTATTTGATGAATATTTGGACTGTACTTTTTTTTTTTCATCATACGGTTTCAATAGTATCAGATTTTATTCTATTGCTTTTTTGTTTCCTTTCCCCTGTATATAGACAGTGTGTGTGTGTATATGTATATAAAGGGAAGAGAATAGAGGCGATTGAAGTGAAGCTGTCAGAATATTTTTGGTGTTATAGCGGTATTTTAGCATTATAGATGGTATTGTATAAAAAGGTATACGAACTTGAAACCGACATTTGGTCATCGAATTGACGAGTGTTGGTGTAGTGTGGCAATGTTGACGGTAAAAATTGTCGAAACGTTGTATGTACGTCGTCGTTGCGAAATGCCTTGACGCTCCAATGGTTATTCTATAAAGGAGAGGATTTTTACGGGGCGTGTGCAGGAAATGGCACAAATTTCTTCGGCTGTGAAATTCTTTTTCAATTCAACTTACTGTTATATATATATATATATATATATATATGTATATATGAGATTGGTGAATAAAAATGGGAAATACATATGCGAGGTATGCTCGAGAAAAAAAAAAGAGGAAAAAAAAGGCAACGGCGCGATGACTGTGTGTAAGGGTAAAAGGAATTTCTCCAAATATATATATAAAATAATGGTGACGTAGATAAATATATATATATATAGGTATATGTTGAGGTTTATAGAACATGAAAAATAATTTAATATTACTGGTAAATATCCTGAAATATTAACTTGAGTAGTACTACTATTGTCACTATGACTTCTACTACCTACTTCTCCTATCACATTATCCTCTTCACACCCTTGCACATTTATTTCATGTTTCTGCTTCGCTTCAATTCCCCTTTCAAATGTGGTGGCAACCCCTTTTCATACTTGCCAGGTCTCGCGCCGTGTACGATTCACAATTCATTTCCCAGCTATCATCATCTTTCCTCACCTCTCAACGACAACGATGGTCCATTGCATAGGGGAGGATATGTCTGAAGTAGTTGGCGACATTCTAAGTGCTACGTGATTTATTTAACAACTAAAGCTTTTCAGTTTTTCCATTTCACCCCACTCACTTTTCACAGCAATGCATTTTTCCTTTCTTTATATTATTTTATTCTTTTTTTTTGTCATTATTACCACCAGTTTTTGATGCGGTTTTGGACTTCTTCCTTTATACATATCTATATTTTATGTGTATATGGATAAGAGAGAAAAAATTTAAGGCATATAAATACAATATAGAATGTAACAATACGTCTATATATGTATATATATATTTTTTTTCCCCATTGGCTTATAGTTATACATGTCACGGAATTTTCTTTATCCCTTTCTTCCACTCTCCACACACTGTATATATCTGAAAGATGCTTTTACCCCAAGCCCAATTTATTTTTTCTCTTTCCTACACGATATTCCGGAGACAAAATAAAACATAGAGATGAAGAGAATTATATAGATATGAAAATAAATATAATAATAAATAAAATACACATAAAATATATTAAAAATAATTGTATACTTACAATATTTATTGTGATACAAATTGAAGGTAGACTGAATCGCATTTAATTTTACTTAAACCTGGTAGAAATTCAATTCACTCTCGCAGCAATTTCTGTAAGAACGTTTAGCCTGTTGTCTTTGTCGTTACGTTACAAGAAATTTAATACAGAAGGTAAAGTCGCCCCCCTGTGAGGGCATCACGTTCATATCGAGACGAGGAGGAAAGAGTGAAGAGACAAAGAGGGATATAGCAAGGGAGTGGTTGGCTTGGCGCAACGGGAATGGAATTCTGATTGTATCGTATCCAGCCATGATGATCCAATATGTCTACCATAACGTTCTATACATAGAGGTATTACGTGCTCGCTCAGCTTTCACCCTCTGTATATGCACTCGCTTTTGCCCTCTTCTCTTTCTCTCTATTCCTCTCTCCTATCATCTCTTCCTGCGCCGCCGTCGTCGCTTGACATTTTGCTAGATTACGCCAGACTCCTCTTGATTGAATACATCAGCATTATTCATCAGGACCATATGTACCCAACTGACACTGTATATTCTTCTATGAATTAACATTTATTCAAAAAACGATTTTGATCACACAACCGCACACATTTCTCTCAAATATAAACCACTGTCATAAATAATGAAACTCTCGTGTTATTAAATCAAATTTTAATTCCATCTCGTCAATGAATAAACGATATCATATTCAATTAATTAGCAATGTTTTCTTTTTATTTTTTTTTCTTTAATTTATTTCATAAAAAAAAATTGTCACAGTGTTTGAAAATTTTTCATTGCGGTATTTTGACGTATCTCGGTTATTTTTTTTTTAGTTAATTAGTGGTGATTGTTGAGAGTGTACAATTATCTTTTTTACTGTCATTTATTAAGTGAAGCTGAGGAGATAGGAAAAAAAAAAATAAATATATATTGTGATAGTGTTGATGATTGTTAAGATGCTGTTGAGTGTTGAGGAAAAAGAATAGAGTGAGTTGGAGAAGTCTGGGTTGATGAAAGATGCGATTTTATTTGCTGGTCACGTAAACTTGCATCATTTGCCATGAGTTTTATACTGGTGGTTATACAACTTCACGAATTTGAGTTGTCAGGGGTTATTTCTTGGCTTCGAGCAACCCTTTTACACGTATATATCCTATATAAAAGTTCAATATACTCACTGGATATTCGTTTTTTTTTTTTTTTTCATCTATATATCGATATATTTGGCACATAGGTATATCGAGACATCCATAATTCCATATACATATTGTATAAATACTGATTATAAATTATTCCACGCGATTAGTATGGGTACCAATCAATAGTAGATAAATAAAACATTTCTGAATTATCAGGCTGGAACAAGAAAATTAATAATTAAATTTAACACAGTATATTCCGAAACGTCAACCTAACGCTATATAAAAGAGGAGACAGGTGAAATATAGTCAGTCAATTTATCACTGGAAAAGAGTTAACAATTGAGCGAGTGTGCCAAGTAAGTTCAATTAAATGTGGAGGAAAAATAAGAATAAACGAATGAAAACTGAAAATAAAATAGAGATGGCAAAATAATTAGTTGATTGGCTCAATCAATAAATAGCCATAGATATACATAATTCAATTTAATAATAAAGCATATCTACTTCATTATAAATTAAATATGAACTCATCTATATACATATATATTTATTAGTTTTATTCATTAAGTTCTGCCAAATGGACATAATTGGATTGAAAAAAATGGAATTAAATTAATAATGCAAATGTATCTTCTTTCAAATTTTTTTGGCTACCATGTTTTTTTTTCTTCTGAAAAGCAAACGTGCAAGCAAGAAAAAGTGAGTGAGATAAAAAAGCACACTGGACATTAATTCTGGAGGAGAGAAATAAATCGTTGGTAGTTCCATGGTTGCTGGGTGGTAATAAACCTTTCAGCTTCATTCTCATGTGACATGGATAATGGGAAAAGGATCGGTAGGATCAGCTGCACACACAGACGCACATAAATACATTTACACAAAAGCGTTATCGCACGCATATTCACATACAAACACTAAAAACCTATACGCTATGATATATATATATATATATATATAAATATATATATCGCGCGAAAAGCTCGACGTCAAAATGTACGCCCGTCGAATATCAACGTCCACTCTCGTCAGAGACCTTTAAAACTCGTGGCACGTTGCTCGTAATAGATATACACCCCTCCTAGCCGCTTGCTCATGGTTACTGTATCTTCTATTCTCTCTATCTCTTCTACTCTGTCTCGCTCTCGTCTCTCTCACCTTCACTCGCTTTAACGTTCACGTTTTCACTCGGTGCATTGAGAAAGCGAATATCCATGGATGGTCCATATCTATTCCATAGTCGCTTCAAGCGTTCACAAGTGGACGTTCAATACATTTCACTACACACCAACTATACATTGATGTGAATGAACGTTTACCATTGGCAGCCTATTCGCCAGCCAATACATGCTTTCTATTATACATTTATCACCGTATACTTCATTATTATATTGATTTGAGAATGTTAATATGGCGGTGAAAAATTTGTTTTTGATATTATTGAAAATACAATGGAGGTGGTTAGTTTTTGTGTTGATAAATGATTTTGTAAATGGATGAAAAATGAACTTGTGAGGATACTATTTTATTGGATGAAAATTTTGCGATTGTGATGATGTAGG